>JACDNR010000261.1:0-46475 GCA_013421045.1 Propylea japonica | reverse complement strand
CCGAGGGGGAAACCGCTGGGGATGTCTGGTGTACAAGATTGGGATATCCCTGGATGTCCCGGATATCCGGGGATGTCTTAGGAAATCTGAGGATGTCCGGGATGTCTTGGGGATATCGCAGGAAATCAGGGGATGTCTCAGGAAATCGGGGGATGTCCGAGATGTCTTTGGGATGTCTAGGGAAGTCTGATGTTTATCTAGAGATGTCAGGCTGATTTTATTTTATTTACATACTGACGAAATAAAGGGAATCTATAGATACAATTTTCGTTATGAATAACAATAGAAACGAAAAAGGTGTGGAGTTAGATTTTTCACTGCTAATCTTGTTTTATTCTTTTTATCTGTAAGCTACGAGGTCGTAGCGTACGATGATCTGTCAGATTCCTACGATAGTTACGGGAACATTTGCAGAATTATGCAATTCTGGAATTTTTCTTGTTACTATCCTAAGGAATCTGAAAGATCAGTCGTTCGCTACGATCTCGTAGCTTACAGATGAAAAGCAGAATACGGACATAAATATCACGAAAGTGTTGCACAAACATAAAATTTTTATCTAATCAAAATTCTAATAATGATGGTCAGTTACAAACAGACAAACCGTCAGGAACAACCAAATTTATTGAACGTCATTCAATATTTCCTGGCCTTAAAGAGACAATAAGAAGAATGGTTCTAAATTCAACATAAGAACTGTTTTCGAAACACAAAATGATTTGAGATCCATTCTAACCAGTATGAAACAATAAATGAAATACAGAAATCAAAAATTGTGTTTACAATATTCCCCGTATATGTGGAAAATCTTATACAGGAGAGACATCAACAATAGAGACATTACAAGATCACAAATTGCTGATCATGTACGTTCAAATAGCGGAGATCATATGATGAACTGGCAACACAAAGATCCTAGTGACGGACCTGATAATTTTTAAAGGAAATTAAGGAATCCACATGTATTTTGTTAGATGAAGTAGATAATTTGGGCCAACTGTTCTGTTGGAATATATCGTATTAGGATTGATTTATTAAAGAAAGAAATGACATCAAGAAATTTCAAAATTAAATGAATCAACATCTCTTTATATTGATAACTTCAATGTCAATCAGATTGCAAATGAAAAAACACACAATTCTGAAGATTTTCAAATTTGTCTGTAGAAGGTGTCTGATATTATATATATAAATCGTCTTTATTGAAAGAAATGTGCCAATTACAATTTACATGATAAAGAATCCTACGAAACGTTCCACTATCCTTTTTATTTATTTCCCGTTTCAGTTTTACTGTTAGGCAACAATTTTTTCAAGACCGCTTTGCTTCTGACAATAAGTTTCTCGCTGGAGCACTATCTCAATGAATTTTTTTTAGTTATTTCTTTTCAGAGAAGGGAGTGAAAACATAGAAAGTTTTTAAGAAATGCAGAATCCTCCCAGAATATATTTCAATCGATATATTCTTATTGGGTATGGTAAACACCCTGTAACTCATTTTCACAAGAGTTTTCATATCTGCTCAATCGATACAGAGCGATTTAGAATTGTAAAAGAAATATAGATATGGGTTGAGACATATTCTGTTAGGTTTCGGCAATTTACGAAAAACTTGTATAGGTTTTTCACCCAAGTACTGAAACACAATCAATTAAAAAAATGAATACACCAAATGCTCCTTTCAAACCCTGCACTAATTTGACAAGAGCGTTTAAAATTGACTTATTGAGAAGTTTCTTGAAAATCAATACCAACCAAACGCCACCAAATTTTATGGAAATTTAGAGGATACATTCCTAATCATAATTATAAATAATGATCAGAAACAAACATGAAACCGTCGAGAGCAACCGCGCCCGCGCACCCTGTATATTCAAATAAATAATAGTTATTATCGTCTCGTTGTTTTTTCAACATGCCTTATATTTTATATTTTCATTGAGGACGAGTGAGAGGGATATCAAAAACAGGATCCGTTTTCCTTTAAAATGTCATCGAATCATATTGGTAGTACACAGGGTGTTGATTAAATGTTATATTTTGCGTCAAGAAAAGGAACTTGAATATATAGGCACCTAAATGTAAGTGTTTTTATGAATGGGAACCATTTTTTCCAAATTCATCAAAAATCTTTATCTAGATGAAAAACAATGCGCAAAAAACTTAACGCACATTATGGAAATCTCAAATTTATTCTACAATTGAAGGTGTCTCAATGATAATTATTTTCATCAAATTATGCATGCATATGTTACCCACTTTCAACGTTTTTCTTCAATAATATGTTTTTCCCAGCAGGAACAAAAAAGATGAGATTTTGAATGTATTAGCTCCATTCTGAAATCAGTTGTTCTCGATCAATTCTAGTGATCAGTAGTTTGTTTTTCGTTTGATTTCTACACCCGATCGCTGTGCAACGCGAAACACGCAATTTGACCCAAGAAGAATGTGCCCAAGCGGTAGGGGTAGTTTTGGCAAGAAGAATTGTGGACATACACAATTGCAGAAAGGTTTGGAATTTCCCATACAAATGTGTCCAGAATGTTGCAGCGATTCAGGGAGACGGGTATGAATGTCCGAAGACCAGGACAGGGTAGACCACGGGTTACCAACTGCCATTCAGGAACGTTACTTCAGAGTATGGGGTGGAATATTTTTGAATGCTCCCACAGACCTAGTGCTCGTTGATAATGGGGCTATGAATGCTGATAGGTATATAAGGAAACATTCTTGAAGAGCATGTAGTGCCATTTGCTTCATACATTGGTGAAAATTTCATTTTTATGGACAATAATGCCAGACACCATCGTGCGCGCATCGTTCAGGAGTACCTTGAAGAGTTTAAGTCTCTGAATGGCCAGCAAGAAGTCGAGATCTCAATCCGATTGAGCAGGTTTGGGGGCAACCTCAATAGAAGGCTGAAAAGTTCAGAAAATCATCTAGCTACTCTTAATATCTTTGGAATCCATTCAGAGAAATAGGGAGGATTAGATAAAAACATTTTAAGATCACCATTTTGAGTATGAACCGTCGTTGCCGAGCTGTAATTAACGCAAGGGGTGGAAATACCAAGTATTAAATCACTTATCAGCATTCCAGTATTTTGAAAAATTGTTTGTTTCTCTTTTTTCACATGAGATTCGGTGAAATCCTGAATTTTCTTCCATTTAATGTGTCTCTTGTTCGTTCAAAACCTTCTCGAAGAGAACATAAAAAATAAGTTATAAAGTCAATGTAGAGTTAAACTTTCATTAAAATTGAGATTTTCAGAATGTGCGTTAATTTTTTTGCGCAGTGTATTATAAGTCAGATTAAGGATCAATTCAAGTATAATTCTTTTAAAACAATAATTTTCAAACTAGAAATGGAAAAAATGACGAACCTGGTAATAAAGAGTGAAAAGTTACTATTGCAGGATTTATCCTGGAAAATAGTTTGAATTCTTCGCCTCAAGGAATAAAAATATATATATAGATAAAATATATCATATTTGTGTGGGTATATCATGAAAAATTTCATTTTTGATATGGAAAATTATACAAGCAAAAATTAAACATTCCACTAACGGCTTGCTGTGGTTTTAAAAGCCACACATCAGTGATTTAGGGGGAGGCATGCCCGCCTCCAGGACCAATAACTCACCCCCGCTCGCTCCTAATTTTCAATGAATTTTCAACCACACTCCAAAAAATGTTCCTTTCTACGCGAGTGTATTTTGAAGTCTCCCCGGTGTGCCCCCCCTCCGGATCTGCCACTGGACTAATCAGATTCTTTTTTTGGCAGTTCAGAAATATGGAGGATGTCAAATAGATAGCTATTTTCATTTTGAATTATAAATTTTGAATGAGAAAATAAGTCATCTTCAGAGAACTCACTTTGCTCTGTTTCGAAACACTCAATATCTACATATAATATGTTTATTGTGTTATACTATTCTAGAGTAGATTAAACAATAGATTTTTTTTTCAATTTGATTTCGGGACACCACATAGTGCTACAAACTTTTTTAATCACTCATTAAACCGATACCAACTATTAAGTGATAGAGGATATCCCAGGAATCTTAGGATGTCTCGGGAAGTCTGGGGATATCCGGGGATATCTGTGGATGTCTGAGGATGCTGGGGATGTCTGGGTATGTCTGAGGGATGTCCGGGGATATCTGGGGATGTCCTCACTGAGGGGATGTCTGGTGTACAGAATTTGCTCAGCGCGTTTGCCCCTCGGTTCCACCTTCTTTAAAAACTGTTCTTTATATATGCCTTTTCCATACTACAGAGGATTCTGAGTCGATAGGTTTCGTTTATGTTCCCTATCTAACTGGGTGTGTTAGCCTCTTGTTATCTTTGATTTTCTGAGTGATCATCAGAAACCCAGACTAAGACACTTGTTATTCTTGTATACTCATTTATTTTGATACTCCATATCTATGAGTCCATGACATATGTGTTTAGTTGTTTAATAGCACCTCTACTTTTAAAATGGTTCAGTAGACCACACCATTGATTGTTTATTTCAGGATTCCATTTATTTATCTTCCATTTTAAGTATTTCTGCATTAAAACACTCGAATAGAAGTTAACTTAGTTCTTGACCCTTATGGGCCCCACTCACTTCGTTCTTCTACGCCGTTTTTACCCGACGGTTTTAAAAACGGTCGGGTTTAAAACTGCCGCAAAAACGAAGTGTATGGGCTAAAAACGGCGCACTTACCCGACGTTACAAATTTCAGACGAGGCCTGATTTTCATGTCATGTCATTTTAACCGTCGGGTTAAAAACGGCGCAGAAGAACGAAGTGAGGGGGGCCCTTTATACTTCAGCGCCAGCACCATCTGTGTACTATTTAACGGTATTTGTATTGAAGATTTGGGTAGTGTCTCTGGTAGTATATTAGCATCGAGTGGTTGTTCTTTTCGATGCTCACTTTTTTATCTCAACATCACAAGGTACGTTTGCTGATGAGATATACTTGTTCAGAGAGGACAATCTCTATAACGTCATTTCTCCTTAACGTCGTTTATTTATCGGATTGTTAAATAATTGATGAGAATCATTCCAAATTTCGTGGTATCAATCCACCGCCCTCCAGAAAAATGATTCTCGTCGTAATAGAAATATTTTAGGAATGCAGAGATCGCACTAAATAGGGTAAAACCCGGATAGATGCCCCAGTTGGATAGATGCCCCATTTTCAAATACCTAACTTCCGAAAACACGTATCAAAAAATTAATTTTATAAGTAGCTGCTATAGTCACCCTGGACCTTAGTTTGTAAGGGTTATTGTAAAGTGAAGCCGTTTTCGCTAGTGTGTGCGATCATCTCAGCAGCGAACTTCACAAACATGCCAAAGTTTTAGAGGTAGGTATTTGCCGCTATATAACTTTTGAAGTGGTAATAAATTCAGTAATTTTTTTTATTACGTCAATACAGTGTTTCGTTGAGTGTACATCTGAGTACAAATATTTTTTGTTTTCTTCCTAATTTATAAAAAAAATTCATGGGCATCTATCCCTATCGAAAAGGATAGTTGCCCTGATTTTCTAAGGTATAGGTGCCCTTTAGGACATCTAAACTAAAACCTTATCTTCTTAGCAGATTTTGATTCATTGTGTTATTTTGATTTTAAACTTGATTCCTGATCATTTTGTTGAGACTTATTTGCTCAGTTGCAGGAACGTCCATTAAACCCTTAATCCTCCATTAGTTCCTTGTAATAATGGAGGATTGAGAGTTTAATGGACCTTTAAATTTTAATGGACGTTCCTGCAACTGACACATTATTTCATTAATTTATCATGAATGTGTGGAATAATGCTTTATGTTAATATGAAGAATTCAACTTTTCGTTCAATATATGCTTTTGAAATTCAATTAAAAATGCACAATTGTTGTTAATTCGATCCATGTTGCGTAGATAAAGTTACTGTTTTTAGCATAGAAAATTTCATTGTATTTAGTTGGGTTTTGGGTCACAAAGTATGCATCAATCCCTCCCAGTATTTCATGGTGGGCAACTATCCATACTTGTAGGCAACTATCCCCAAAAAAGGGTTCTACAAAAATCAAATTTTGTGAAATTTGGAATTGCTATATCAGAGAAAAGTTTGAGTATTTCAAATTAAATAATGGGGCTTCCTAAACTCAGAGAAATTACACATATAAAGTCAATATTTTCAAAAATATGAGGCAAATTCAAAAAGTGGGGCATCTATCCGGGTTTTCCCCTATCTGACAATGGTATTCTGATATGTAAAATTACAGGGAAAATATAAGAAATGGAGTTTTTGCCCTATAATAGATTCAAAAGTCAACCTGCTGAACCACCGCTTCAATAGTTAGTGATAAGTCTCACCCCATTCACAGAAAGACCTCCAACTTTGATGAAATAACGAAGGTCTGCCCTTTACAGGCTCTGCGTTATATTAGCTGAATTGTGAATTTATTAAAGAGTTATCGAAACCCAAATATAGGATTAACTTTATTGAATGGTTCTTTAATCAAAGATGCCTTACCTTTGGTCTGACATTTGAGCTATTGAAACGACTTATTTCCTGTCAAATTTATTGGGGCATTTCCTTCAGTTTCACACTTGGGACAATTCATGTATTGCCGAATATAATTATTTGAACTATCCAGAAAATAGAATTTTTGGACCAAAAGACATATTTCCTGGAAGTCTGCGAGTCCAAAATAACTATTTTCGAGCGTGTTGCGTACAAACTTTGAATAACTAATTTCATATGAATTGTGAGCCGTTAGTGCGTTGCCATGGTAATGATCAACTGTATTTTCCAAAATCATACTTTTCGGTCTAGTCCTAGACGTAGGTACTAGGGACTAGACCAGGAAATGCAAATTTCTCTAAGAAAAAGGGCGGTTTTTATTGAATGAAATTTTCCATTTCTCACTTATTCCTACATGTCAGCATTCATGAAGGAATTCTTCGTCAACACTTCCCCCAAAAATATTACTACGTCCTCATAGATGAATTTGAGACATCTATTTTCAATCTCGCTATTAATTTTTTTCACAATATACGTTATCAAATGTTCTACTGACTTTCCACTACTAACGAATTTCAAATTGATCATTGCACCAAAAAAAAAAAGAAACTAGTACCTGACCATGGTTCATACCTCGTACCTAACATAAAATAACCCAAACGGATAAGAGATACCGTCGTGCTTTATTTAAATAAACTAAGGGAGGCCTGTATTTTATTAAAGGCCACCTTGAAATCTTTCTTTGGTGCGCATGAGCTGATGTCAAAATAAAGCAAACTTTATTTAAGTTGGGCCTCTATTTGCGTTTCGAAAACTATCTATTGTTTGTGGAAACTAGTTAAATACAAATTTCATTTCAGGTTGCTCTCAATTATTTCCATAAGATGAAGAAGAAAAGCGGAATGTTAATAATCAAGAGTTGGTTTATTCTCTTCTGAGTAGCTTCAAAATGTTATTTAAAACTTATCACGATTTCATGTTGGTTCCTCTGAAGAAACCAACAGTTGCAATCAAATTTCATTATGCTTAAACTTGAATTCACTCTGAAAAAACTTCAAAACAATTAGCAGTAATCCTGGGAATTGCCTATTTCGCAGTTGAGCTCCGCCATGAGATCTTACATAAATGAAAATCGAGGTTAAGTCATCAACTCAAGCCTACTTAATGATGTATACAAATGGAATATTGTCCTGACCGCAAGGAAAGTTACATTACGCCGCAGTAATTTAGGAAAGCGTAAAAGATTGTGGTTGCCGAGTAAGCCCGTTTAATTTATTGCTGAGGACTTCTAGCAATTTATTTCTATTTGCGAATAATGACGACAAATAACTTCTTCATACAAGAAGAAAGCGTTTTATACGGTGCGAAATACTTCTTGTTTTATTTTCCTTAGGAACAAAACACACAGGTGGCTGTTATACGTGCTGCATTCAACACAAGGTATTCAAAAATGACTTCATATTTAGTTGATCGAAAAAAAATATGTATCAAATTTTTTTAATGCTTATTAATAATACAATTGCAAATATATACAGTCTAGCCACGAGGAAAGTTGTATTACGCCGCAGCAGCCTAAAATATTGTAGATGCCGCGTGAGCCCGTTCGATTTATTGCTGAGGACTTCTAGCAATTTATTTTTATTTGCGAATAATGATGACAAATAACTTCTTCAAATAAGAAGGAAACGTTGTTTTGTACGATGCGAAATATTTCTTGTTTTATTTCCCCTGGAAACAAAACACACAGGTCGCTGCAACACGTGCTGCATTCAATACAAGGGGTCAAAAAAAACTTTATATTTAGTTGATCGATGAAAAAAAATGTGTATCGAAAAAATTTTAATGCTCACTAGATTATATAATGCGAATGCTTATCAAATCTATAATCTCTGTAACTTACTATGTTTATTTCTTTGAAATTCACATAAATAAACATTATTTTTATCGACTTGAGCTTATAACCGTAGAAAGGGTGTAAATACTCACACCTCCTATCAACCAGGGTATCAGGGGAATTGAGCTCTGAGTTCTTCGTTGTTCTTCTACTCCTGAGTCCTGGGTTGTTTGCCCTTCGTTGCTTGGTCCTGAATATCTCGGTTGGTGTCCTGGTAGTCGGTTTCGCAAATTTTCCCTCCATGGTTGCATCTGGTGTTAGTCCTGACCTACAAACTTCCTTGCCGTTCTAGCATTACTGAGAAGTATTGCTTTTTGCATTACTTTTTGAAGGTTTTCATCCAAATCTAGCTCCTTGAGGTTAGACTTGAGACTCTTAGGAATAATTCCTGTGGTTGATATGAGAATGGAAATGACATTTCCCACAGTCTTTTGATCTGAAGTTCAAGCTCTCGATATTTCGATATTTTCTCAGCATATGTTTGTCGTAGATTTAGGTTATTCGGGATGGCTACGTCTATAAGTCTGGCTTGTTTTAGAAACTGTTA
The DNA here is from genome assembly GCA_013421045.1 of Propylea japonica. Classification (NCBI taxonomy): domain Eukaryota; kingdom Metazoa; phylum Arthropoda; class Insecta; order Coleoptera; family Coccinellidae; genus Propylea; species Propylea japonica. The sequence continues at coordinate 37,528 of JACDNR010000261.1, read as the reverse complement.
AATTTGTAAGTACTTACTGTGCGATCCCATTATAGCCTGTAATGGTGGTTCTTCAGTATTACTTCAGAATCATACTTATAATATGGAATTGTTTCGTATTGTAGCATCTTCTGTTGATTTGCGATCTCCTGATTACGTATTTTACAAACTGCATCATGTTGATTCTTATATTCATTTCTAGCAAACATTTGGCAGCCTCCTGTAATATGTTGGATTATTTCTGATGTTGGGCATCCGAAGCGGAATCTATCGTCGGTGAGGCTCCTACCCTTCATGATATATTTCTGATAGTTTTCAGTTTTCACTACTTGATCATGAATTACAAGGAGGAAACCTTCTGTTTCAGGAAACAGTCGTCCAGAAGTCAGCTAGTAGTTTGAAGCAAGAATGTCAACATGTTCCTGGGTGACCTCGTTCAGGTGTCTTCCATGTACCTAGGGGCTTTTCTCTTCATCTTTGGATTTCATCACTATCCGTCTGTGTGGTGTTTTCATGTAGGTGCTCGCTTAGTAGTAGAGTTATTGACTCTGCTTCAATCATTATCTTATTTAAGTCCGACGTGTTTGAATTGTCTACAATGTAATTTCTCAGTTTGATCATCTGTTCAGACGCCATTTTCTTTATGTCTACAAAATCTTGACTCACTTGGGTTCTAGGATTCGTTGTTCATTCGACACAGCATTTAGGATAATGCTTGTTGGCCTTTGTGAACAGTGTTCTCATTTTCGTTGAAGGCGATCGAGATCTGTATTACTTCAACTACAGGGTCTCTATAAATGATTGTAACAGCGCAGTTGGCTTTGGATTATGCTAACCACAGAATTCTGTGATCATGCTTTGCTCTGATTGGTTAGAGATTGGTATTCTGTAATCCAAAGCCTACTGCGCTGTTACAATAATTTATAAAGACCGTGTACTATTGACTACTGACTATTCCGAATGAGTAGGTGAGAACTTAGCAAGCATAGGTGTTAACAGCTTCTGTGAGATTTCTGCTGTTCAGTTTCGTTTTCAGAATGCTACTCATTCTGCTGTTATATCGTTTTTCATCACACGTTGATCTATTCTTTGGCATTGTTTAATTCCTAGGTTTTTTCATAGATCTCCTGCTAGCATTCATTCTATTTCTTCACCGCTAGATAACGTGAGAGGTGTCTGTTGGATTTTACCCCCTGCTATATTCAGAGAACGACATTTGTCCAGTCCAAAGTTCATGTTGACGTTGACGTTTGAAAACCTCTCAACAAGTCGAAGAAGGCACTCTAGTTGGTTTCTATTTGCTATTGGCAGATTGAATGTGTAAATTGGGTGATTAAATCTGTCACCATGCATCTTTAAGAGATGTAGAAAAGTTTTCCTTACCCTTCGTTTACTGCATACTTTGTTCATAAAAATTATCAAAACCATAATAAAATAATAAATTTCCGCCAAACTATTCATGATGACCACCCTGGCTATAAAATATCCAACAAAATCTCAAAATTACAGACTTCACGCGAAATGATACTGTCCGAGTCACATCGCTGGAAATTTTCCCGCGGAGATCGTACCTATACGTTTGAATTAATTTAGCGAAGAAAACTCAATGAAGAAGCGTAGATAAATCAATTGACTGATTACATTTGTGAATTGGCAGATTAAAAGTATAAATTGAAAGACAAAATTTGTCACTAGATATGCATCTTTAGAAGATGTAGAAAAGTTATCCTAACCCTGTGTTTACTTCATACTCCCACTAAATTCATAAGAATTGACAAAACCAAAATAAAATTCATAATATTCCTACCGAACTATTCATGACGACCCTCGCAATAAAATAGCAAACAAAAAATCTGAAAATTACAGACCATCCCGCAACTTCACGAGAAATAAATCTGTCCGAGTCACATCGCAGGGAATTTTCCCCCAGAGATCGTATACGTTTGGATTAATTTAGCGTGGAAAAGTAGGAGACGATATGATTAATAGCGATGAAATGTGTCAGTGGAGGCGATGGATAAAAACGTTTATGGCTAGACATAGATTGCCGACTTTTTTTGTATTTTGTGGAATTGTTCGGAAATTGCTTCAGTTTCGCGTCCACGCCGGTCGAGCCTATAACGACATATCATTTTTATAACAGAACCGTATCGGGAGAATTGGGACATATGCGAAATTTTGAATTTATTAGGTGCGAGTTCTCTCAGTTTTTCTTCAAACGGCCATAAAAACCAAAACCATTATATGAATTCGATAATATCGATTCGAAACCTTGGTTTTCAAAGTCACTTTCATGATATACAGGTTACGTATTCAATGCCTTGAAGAGAGTGTTTTTCCGTCCAGTTGAACAGTGGTGTACTTGACAGATTTACGTGCAATGATTCGCTTCGTTTGACGCGATGGATGTGTCAGTGGAGGCGAAGGATAAAAACGTTTATTGCTAGACATAGATTGCCAACTTATTCTGTATTTTGTAGAAATGTTCGGAAACGGCTTCAGTTTCGCGTCCACGCCGGTCGACATATCATTTTCATAACAGAACCGTATAGGAGGAATTGAGACATATGCGAATTATTGAATTCATCAGGTGCGAGATCTCTGAGTTTTTTTCAAATAGCTATATGAAACCGTTAGTGGGATTCAATAACGCTCATTTGAAACGTTGAGTTTTGAATTCGTTTAGAAAATAGAAGTTATGGAAAAGAAGCTTTGCTTGTATTGAAAGGACACATGATGAAATGCATTTGGGAATCCAAGGTCCGTGTGCAAAATTCGCGAAGTACCGAGGCATGCTCCCGGAAGGAACGCATTAAAGACTGCACCGTTGACGCTCTGACTGTAACAACATTTTCAATTGTTCCTACGGATCTGGTACGCGTACCTGATCTTATAGGACTTACGAATTTGGTTAATCTTGAATTTTTGATCTATTTCTTGAATTACGCGATCGCGAACCTTAGCATTTGAGTTTGAGCCGAAGAGCCTTCTAAATGCTCTCTTTGATTTGCAGTAACAGACAGAGCGTTTGCGTAAAATGCCTTCACGACGGAGTATCAGTGCTCCCTTGGCCACAGCATGTTCACTACCTACTTAAATTACTGAAAAAAGAAAAAAACCTTATCCGCCTTCCGAAAAATGCGAAATCCCCTAGTACTCCACTGGGACCACGTCAGTTGCAGTGACCTTGTAGAATATGAGAGTCCATTCTGCCGCACTCTGTATATAACAGTGCTCCACATGAAGTCATGTTGGATATCATCCATACTGATTAAAAAGGAGTTCGAAGATTGGAAAAAAACTGGATTAACACTGATTGAAACTGATTGCACCTACAAAGCACAAGGTTGTGCTGCTTCTCCCAAGTAACTGTACTGTAGGATAACACCTGCGTAAAACCAGCAGAAAAAATGCTGAATGAAATTAATAACTGCAGAGGATTCAAATCTGAATTGCCTCAATATGAATGAGCACGTTAGCTTCACGTTCGTCTTCTTGAAATTTTTATTTTTACTTTGTCCATGGCTGTTTGAGTGAGTCACTGCATTTAACAATCTTTAAAAAACCCCATATAAATAACACAGGTAAGGCAATTACCCCTTAGATTCAACGCTGATACCGCAGACCTTTCTAGGAGCCTGTAGCCCTAAAAAGATCCTGATTGGACAAACTGAGTTATTAAAAGTCGAAGGTCGAAGTGGCAGGATCGAATCCGGATAACCCTGCCCGGCGTTCCCTAATCGTTTTTTCAAATTCACGTCAAGAAAACAATTTCTACAGAAAAAACTAGCCAACAAACTCACCAGAAATAAATCCGATAGAGTACGCATAGAATAACATACCTTCCACTTTTCAGGAATTGACTTTAGCCTTTTGGGAAAATTGAACGATAGGCTTGAAAAAATCATTAATGATTCATTGGATGCTTGCTCAGGAGTACTGGGCAGTTGATTGAAAACAGAGGTGATAACTGAATTCAGATTGTTAACTAACTTTTTTGTCATGTTTCCTTTGCTTATCTTGCATAAAGAAAAGAGTAAATTCCCTCTCGACCATATTACAGTTGAAAAAGAGAAAAATACTCAACTCTTTTCCAGAACATAATACATTGTATATTTCTTGAAAAACTTGCCAGGAGTATTAACGATGTACGTAAATAAAAAGAAACCAATAGCTTGCAGGAGAGTCCAATTTGAATTGACGTATCCTCAATATGAACAAGCACCGTATTTTACTCGAAATTTTAGTATTTCGCTTGGCTGTCTGAGTTACTACAGTCAACAACTGTGACAACCCTATATTAATTTCCCCCTTGATACAGCGCTGATACCGCAGAACCTTTCAGGTGCCTGTTGGCCTAAAAAAAACCTGATTGGACAAATCGAGTTATCAAAAGTCGAAGGTCGAAGTCATAGGATCGAACCCTGCTCAGCGTTCCCTCAACGTATATACAATATGCTTATGGAATGTCGCACAAGATCTTTGGCAGATGATCACCCAGTATTGTAGCTCTGTTGACATTTCCTCAAATATCCGAGATTCTGAAAATTTTCTTTCTGGCCGACCTAATGTGTTAGGGTGTACACCCATTTCATTATCGTTGAACGAACAACTGGCAACTGGTGCCATCAACATGGAAAATATCACTGATCCAATAATTGTTCCTCTGCGCAATCACCAATTTTCATTCATCACGTTGATTAAGCACCACAACGTTGCACACAAAGGGTTCAAAACATCCTTCAATAGAACAATATCTAGAAAATATACTGGCCAGCAAACTCACCAGACATAATTTAAATTGAGTAAGTAATAGATTACTTAGAGAGCGCAATATATAATCACCAGCTCCCACCTTCAATTTCTCCGGAATTGAGTTTAGCCTTTCAGGAAGAAGGGAATGAAAAATTAGAAAATTTCATTGAAGACGTGATTCATTGGAGGCCTGAGATCTTGCATAAGGAAAAGATTCAGAATTTTCTATCACCTATATTGCATTTGAAATAGAGGAAAATACTCATCTCATTTTTCGAACATATATTATTTATTTCTTGAAAAACCTAAAATGGTCAGGACTATTGAAGATTTATGTAGATAGGAAAAACCCAAGAGCTCACAAGAGATTCAAATTTGATTGACATTACCTCCATATTCTAATTTTGATAAGAAGATGGTTAACGCGTAGGGAAGCCCGGGTAAGACGAATATGTTAAGGAAAGGCTGAAAAAAACACTCAAGTTTCTAAAAAATAACATTGTTTTCATTATTAATTTGAACTTTGGCTAATCATCTTTGGAAATGAAAGTTAAAACTTTGAAACTCAAACAACATCTACATAAATTATTGAAAACAAAAAAAAGTGCCCATTATCCGTTTTGCCCGACCCCCCTGGGTAAAACGGATACACCTCTAGGGCAAAAAGGATAAGTCAAGCTGAAAGTGTTAATCTTATATTATACATTATTTTTTTGTTGCATATTGATATATCTACCAATTCTGAGAAATCTATACGAGTAAGGCCAAAAAACAGGTCTAATTTTTTCAAGTAAGCACATAGCTCTTCTTTTTGCTCTGGCGAAAAAACCGTTGTAAATCTACTCAGTTTCTTTGACGTATTTCCCGATTTTATATGTCTATGCAATGTCGAGAATGGAATTCCAAACTTATTAGCGGTAGCTTTAATAGATTTTCGCCCTTCTTTCACATCTTTCATTGCTAGCTAGCTATGCGTCTTGCCTCGATAGCTATCCGTTTTGCCCATATCCGTCTTGCCCAAAGTACTGATATTCAAAAGTTGTATTAGTCCACTGTGAAATTTCTACTGACGAATGAAAAGTTACCAACACAAATTAAACTTCAATAAACACGCAATCGATTAAACATAGTCTATTCGTTAACACTTAATACAAAGTACAATAAATAAATACACATACTTTGCCAAAAATCGTAACAAAATAGCCTAAAACTTTTATTCTTATTTTGACAACAAGTGCACGCATCTATCATTCAGGTTGAACTATCATGGCACGAATGAGTTGCTCTTTTACCGACCCGTGCTCGTCCAGTAGATCCATCTATTGTGGGTTTTTGAAAAAAACGAGTATTCGTCTTACCCACACTATGCATCTTGCCCGGGTTTCCCTATCATCCTATCATCGCCATGAATATCAAAATAGTGAAGCAGAGAATAATATTAATCGATTGAAATCAACCGATATTAAACTCATACTTCGGAGCTTATCTCGTCCTCGTTCATGACAAAATTCAAGAAAGTGGTATCAAACCGAGCACCTATGGATAGCCATTTCGTCCTTATTAGGAATCATCAGCACATGATAGCTCTGAATGATACAAGGTTTTTATTGAAACTTACAGCGAAATGGCATTTTCTTTAGTGCATAAATATACAGAAGATGCTATCTCTACTTCCATACGAAAACCTTCTTCAATAGCATGAACCTTGAACGAAGTAGCGAGATGTTTACCATTTGTCGCATTGGCCGAAGCGATCTTGCATTTCGCAAATTTTACGTCTTCAGTCCACGACACAGTGCGCTCAGGGTAACGTCAGTTGAAAACGTAATACATAATAATAAGAGGTTTAACGCGTAACATCGCCATGAATATCAAAATACCAAAATTAAACTCATCATTCCTTGCATTTCATCTTGAAGGAGAACGAGATTAGCTTCGAAGTATGAGTTTAATATTGGTTAATTTCAATCGATTATTATTATTCTCTGCTTTCACTATTTTGATATTCATGGCGATGTTACGCGTTAAACCTCTTAATATTATTTTACTACCCTGAGCGCACCGCGTCGTGGACTGAAGACGTAAAATTTGCGAAATGCAAGAACCCTTCGGTCTATGCGACAAATGGTAAACATCTCGCTACTTCGTTCAAGGTTCATGCTATGGAAGAAGATTTTCGAATGGAACTAGAGATGGCGTCTTCGGTGTATTCATACCTTAAAGAAAATGTCATTTCGCTGTGAGTTCCAAGAAATACCTTGAATCATTCTGAGCTATCCTGTGCTGATGAGTCCTAGTAAGGACGAAATGGCCATCCATAGGTGCTCTAATCGATACCAATTCCTTGCAATATGTCTTGAACGAGACGAGATTAGCTCCGAAGTATGAGTTTATATTGGTTGAAATCAATCGATTTATTTTATTCTTTGCTTTTCCTGTTTTATAATTTCAATATTTCTTACCAGTCTCTCGACTGCCTTTCAGAGTCACTTCATTCAACAACTGTGTCAACCCCTATATAAATAACACAGGAATAACAATTCCCCCCTAGATACAACGCTGATACCGCAGAACCTTCCAGGAGCCTGTTGCCCTAAAAAGAGCCTGATTGGACAAATCGAGTTATCAAAAGTCGAAGGCCGAAGTCGCAAGATCGAATCCGGATAACCCTGCTCAGCGTTCCCTCAACGTATTTCCAATATACTTATGGAATGTCGCACGTGATACCCGCGAATCCCGATCAAGGTAAATGAAAGTAATAACCGGTAAAGTGGCATTCTGGTCACGTGTTCAAGTCGGGCGATAAAGAAAATATTCAATCTGAATTAAACATGAAACATCTCGGGCGTAGGAGGCGCCCTCTGTGAATTCGGGCAGAGATTTATTCTTCGTGATCCCGGAGATTTATAAGTTTACCGAGACGGTCGGAGATGGCTCGGCTTGACTCATGCGAAACAAGACGTATTTTTTTATTCTTTCTGAATTACGAATATGAGATATGTCGACTTTCTGAGCCTTTTTGATGGTGATTTAGGATGAAAGCGAGGCTGTGTGACAGTGGTTGTTATTCAAAGTTTCTGGAGATAATCGGGCCTGTTTTTCTGTCTAATAGCGATTTGGTTAAGTTGACAAATAGGTATTCATATTTTTCATAAATATCTGCTTGCATACTTCAGAAAATGTCAATCAGAAGCACAGAATAGAAAACATAAGAGAGCTAACGAAAAATAAAAAAATATAGTCGCCTACAGTAACCTACACTAACCTAACCTTTCAAGAGCTTTTGAATGGTTGTCTTTTAAGACGGCTTTTGCACTTGATTGAATTATCTTGGAATAATTCTATGCCTAGGATTTTCCCAGTGGAAAGTACCTGCATTTTTGAGCTCAATTCTTTTGCGGATTTATGTTTTAAATCTCCCTCTATTTTTGGGTGCATTTGCAACGAATATGTGGATGATCTGAAATCGTACGTGGATCCAGCAACTGAGCACTCAATTCTGCAGGACAATGTGAAATCCATCGCCGCTTAGTGTGACATGTGACTGAGGACTTTGATCAAAACAAAATGTAAAAGAATGTATAGAATGTAACTTATCACTATATCCAATAAGTCTTTACTCTGTTATTGACTGTGCCCAATATAGGAATAGCTACGTATTTATAAGAATATTTTCTAAATCAAACGCAATACTTCAGTGTCAATCTATTATATATTTTTTATATCCACTGTTTTTCAACACATACATGATATTTTAAAATCTAATTATTCATTTAGAACTAAAAACTATATATCTATATTTGAACCACAAAACTATAATGTATTTTATATTTATTCAAAAAGGAATCGCATCTGACACAAATATATTATGCCTCTACATTACTCCCCTCCGGGAGCTGCAATGAATTGAAAGAATTAATTGCAAGTGACGAGATACTAATGTTAATGTTGAAATATACAAAAATACTAATTACAATAAATGAACAACAACCATATCGATACCTTTTACAACAAAATTTGCTTATATACTTTTTGTAGACACCATATCACTATTACGAGCCGGAAAATGTACGTCCACTTCGCGTAGTCTTAAATGATGTTGATGGAAATCTAGCAAAATCTTTAGAAATATCAGGATGTGAATGACTGTCTGATTCAGTAGTGACGTCCGTATCATCTGTCATTAATATGCCGGCTTAAGTCTGTCGATTGAAATTGTATCTTGTTTATCTTTCATTTGAATTTTGAAATATTTGTCCGAACGTTCAATCACCAAAAATGGACCTTCATAAACAGGATCAAAAGGCTTTTTAACCCTATTTATTTTAACAAAAACATGGGAGCATACGGACAAATATTTATGAACAAAAATACGTGCCTTCGTATTGACGTCCCGTAGACCATCTGTGCTGTAGTGAAGTTGGAATCTGCTTTCAAAGAAGCACGAATACCTAGCAACACTGTTGGCAAGAGTATCGGTACATTTGGTGGAATTACGCGCCCGTATGGCTGCTTTTATTGTACGGTATTGTCGCTCAATTTTTCCATCACATTGTGGGTGATAAGCAGTGGTATGACAGAGTTTCACTCCACAAAAGGAAGTGGGGTATTGAAAAAGTGAGGATGTGAACTGTGCCCATAACTCTTACAGAGTTCCCAGATTCACTATTGCTTAACTATTACTTTATCAAGTTCTCTATTCTATGAACACGGTGCAAGGCATGGTTTGCTAAGTCGAGATCAAGTCGAACTCAAAAAGCTTGTCCTAATAAAAGCTGTCCTAGGAAGAAAACGGTACTATCGGCTATTAGAAACTTCGATATTCAAGGGACTATCTACAGACCCATAATACTGGATAATCATCTTCCAAGATGTAAACATCGCTCCTTAATCTTTGATATCATCTTCAATTACAAAATAGATAGTATAAAATAGATAGTATAAAATTAAATTGTTGAAACAGCCCACCTCAATAATGCGTATAATACCCTGACGACACATAAGTATTTCATCCTTCACGTATAATGTCGTTTTATTGCGACATATAGTCCTCCAATGAAATAAAAAAACTTCAACGAACAAACTTGTCCCTGGGCTCCACAATTCTATTTTCAGTTCGTACAACCGAAAAGAGACAAAAAGATCGTATCGAAACTCCTGGATTATCAAGGTTATAAATATACGTTCAACGCTTAGCCCGCCGTAGCGTCGGATATATTTGTGTCTGATAGCATTTCACGCTTATTTGAGGGGAATAAGCCATATTCTGTTGTTAGCTGGCGTCTGAATACACGGCAAAATCGGATATCCAACATTTTCTGTAGGGTTGTCCGATAAACTATTCAAACTGGTTAAAATAGCAACACTGCGTATTATTTCTTGACAATTCTCATGTCATTTGTGTTGGTTACGTTACGCCTTTTAATCAAGAGAATAAAAAACCTTCAATAAAGTTTGGAAATCTTCGAATTATTCGGTGAAGCTCAGTTGTGAATACTAAAAGAAATTTGAGAAGCATTTATTGACAGCGTTATTCAATTGTCCGATTCACTATTAATCATATTGTAGACACATTTAAAGATCCATTTTCTTCACATGATGATTTTTTACTGAGTTATTGAGAATGATCTGGAAGATATGTGGTTTCAACAAGACAGTGCCACCTACCACACAATCAATTGGTTGAAGACGAAATTTCGTGATGTTACTATCTCACGAAATGATCCTGTCAATTATCCTCCAAGGTTCTGTGATTTGCAATGTAAGTTGAATAACTGAATAACCCTCTAGAGAACACTTCTGTACCTACCCAGGCCAAAAAAAATCATGACGATTTCACCTACATATAAGGTGTCCAGGCGATTGTTGTCAATAAATTATTTTAGATTCCTCAGACCTTTGGCTATCCAAAAATACCCCATGTATGTAATGCGATTTTTTTGTAGTTCTCGAGTTAAGATTTTTTGAGTTTTTTTTCAATGTATCTTGCCAGCTAGGTTTGAAGCATTTATATCTTCCTATGCAGTTAGTATTTTGCAGTTTTTATTTTTTTTTGAAAAGTCGTCCTGAAGGTTACTTCAGTTTCCTTAAATCACTACAAGCTACCCAAAAAGGCTTGAAAGAAACAGGAACTTCAGTTTTCAGTAGGATGTACTCCCACATTCATTTTTGATTCAGAAATAAAACAGGGTGTTTTTTTAACTTTTGGCTAAGTTTGGAAACTTTGCGAAGTCCTAAACTCCGAAAGTCATAGAAAAAAAGGTACTTGATCGGATTGAAGGAGGCGGATAGGCTGAAAATCAGTGAAATTCGATCAAATTTGTTTTTCTTCTTAATTTCATTTTATGGTGAATCAAACTTAAAAATGGGATTTTAAATCGAATTCAACTGAAATTCTTGTGAATAAGAATGTAGCTCGTGTAAATTATACAATCATTTTGTTCTCACCACTGATGAAAAATTTTGACATTAGTCAGAATTGCTGGTTGTGAAATTACCTGTTTTGGGTCAGAAAATAAAAGGCATATTAAACTAAAAATTACCATTGACGTGTCAATTGCTTGTAGCTACTTGAATTTTTTCATTTAATTTTTCATTCCGCTTCTGAAAGTTTTCACTCAATTTTCAATCATCGTTGGTTTCCTTCGCCCCACCAACTCTTCGTAAAATCTCCAAATAAAAAAATCGATGGGGTTTAGGTCTGAGCCCTGCACGCCCAATACATCTTTCTGGAATCGATTTTTTTTATTTGGAGATTTTACAAAGACTGGGGCTAGGCGAAGTAAACCAACGAGAAAAGAATTGAGTAAAAAACTTTCAGAAGCAGGTTGAAAAATAAAACAAAAAATTCGGTAGCTCGAAGCGATTGACACGTCAGTTTTTAGAACATTTTCGATAAGGTATTCAAATTGGAGGCACGAAATTTGAAAAATCTTCGAAGTAAATAGAAATTTTTAGTATTATTGCCTTAAATTTTTATCCCAAAACAGGTAATTTCACAAGCAGCAATTTTGATGACTTTTAACAAAATCAGTGGTGAGACCGAATTATTCTATAAATTAACATGAGCTACGTTTCACAGGAATTTAAATTATAATCAATTAAAACTATCATTTTTTAAGTTCATATTCACGATAAAATGAAAAAAAGAAAAAACCAAATTTTATCTGGTTTCAATGATTTTCAGCCTATCCGCCTTCAACAAAAAAAGTCCGAAGAAGTACTTTTTTCTCATATGACTTTCTCTGTTAAGGACTCCACAAAGTTTTGAAACCTAGCCGAAAGCTAAAACATCCTTTATCATTTCTGAATAGAAATTAATGTTGGAGTACATCCTACTGAAAAGATCTAGCTTTCACTCTTTTTTTGGTAGGTTGCAGTGATTTTTCTGACTGGATATTTTTTTTGAAGCAACATTCAGACGACCTTCTCAAATAAAAAAAACTGCAAAACACTTAACTGAATGGAAAGATATAAATGTTTCAAACCTAGCTGGCAAGATATATTGAAAAAATTCAAAAATCAGAACTCGAAAATAACAAAGAATCGCATTAACATACATGGGTAGTTTTTGGATGGCCAAAAGTCTGAGGATTCTAAAAATAATTGATTGACGTCAATCGCCTGGACAACCTGTATACCTGAAGATGTCACAAAATAAATTTGGGTGATGGTGATATTGATAATGGGTCACGATCGGTACAAATGTCATTTTTACTGTATAGGAAAGTCAGCAGATGAGATTTGAAGGCTTTGTGATCAGGAGCAGGTGAATATGAGCTCATGGTATATGAATGTTAGAGCTGGCTGGCCTCAGAACAATTAATGTGAGGAAACTGGTCCTGCCCAAGAAGTAACGACAAAGTCTGCTTAGGAGGTTATCAGTTTCATCAACGCCATTGACGACCTTCGTGAGTTGCCGTGAATGAGTGTGTTGAAGAACAGAAGATGTACGTGGTCGCTGTTCCCGGAAGGCTAACAGCCTTCAGCTCCAATAAGAATTGTCAATTCCTTGTACATATCTGTAACATTTTGTGACAACTCACAACAAACAACACATATCTGAAATGAACCGGTACGGTCTGTTGTGACAAACGGAAGATAACATTCGACCCCATGGCAGCATATCAATAACATAAGCCCTCGAAAATTGAAAGAAAGAACGGAATCGAAAAAACGACAGATATGGATATTTCAAGCTCGAACTCTCCCACTACAAAACTGTCGCCTTGACAAGCGCTAGTTGACGTCACCTCCGCTAGGAAGTCAAGTTATTCCGTCATAAAAAGGCTAGAAGTCAGCGGCAGCACGAAGTTCGCGCCCCTTTGTCGGAAGCCGCCACGTGATTTGAATTCCGGATATCTAGGGATGTCACGAGCAGTATTCATAATTTGACGAACGTGACCCCTCGAGGGGGGTCGTGATGTGGGTCCAATAATTTGACATCGCAATTATACTAGAATCGTACTCGATATCTTGTATTGAAAACTGCGATACTCACCATTGTTATGCTTTGCTCGCTGGGATTAAGCGATGAAATGGTCGCGTCAAGAAATATTTTTTTGCGTCGATCTCAAAATAAAAAGTGATTTTAATGTCTACGAAATTGAACATTAATGACCCATTTATTGTTCAATTCATGCTATTGTAATGTGCAATCCTCATGACAAACTGAATACAAAGTATCCAGAAGCACTACGAAGAATGTCAAAACTTTACCGGAACATAGTTACTTAGAAATTTCATCATATCAAATGGAACTTCCCTATAGCAAACTTCTGTATAATGAATTTCTTTGTATAACGAATTTCGTTCAAGACATTGCAACTTCAATCAAATACCATGTTGAAAATACCCTCTTAAATGAAGTAAATTCTCTCTATAATGAAATATCCCAAAAACAAGAACATCCTCTTTGAATGGGTATTGGTAAAAAAGTATAAGGGTGGGGTTTTCTTATAATTATGCTGGACGTAGGTTATAAATCCGGACCATAAACTAAACCATTACGACGCCGGCGGGCGGATAGATCCTTCCGAAACGTTGTATTCAGCTGGAAATGTTGATAATGACGGTTACATTAAATGCTTTCGTTACTGTCGATGTTAATATTGTAATAATAAACTTCCAACTGAAAACGACATGTTGAGTAGTGTCAAATGTGGTGTTCGGGATCACTACGGTAGCAGTGATGATACCGACAGCGTTGATTTGGAGGGGAAACCAGCCGAAAAACCAAATCGTGAAGAGGTACTTCAAGCCTTTTTAACGTGTCGTCTCGCTTTCTGGTTTGAATAAAATGTTTTTTTATTGTATAACTTAGACAAAAATTACGAATTATTGCCAAATAAACGAGAATAGCTATGTATTGTATACGTACTTAGATAAAATGCTCATGAGCTATTAGATATGCACTAACACACCTTTTTGATTAAGTATATGAATGCACAATACAAAATGCAATTGCTTGTTTCGATAATTAACACTACAAAAAAATTCCGTATAACGGAATATCTGTATAGATAACGAAATTTTTTTGCGGATTTAGCAATTTCGTTATATAGGAAGTTCCACTGTATTCCAATCAAGAGTTCATACAGATCGTCGGAAATATCTTGTAAATAACTCGGTTATTAATCGAGCCACTAATGGTCTCGAACTATTAACGCGTTCGCTCCGCTCAGGCGTTATACAGGGTGTTTCCTAAGCATGCGGCAAAATTCAGGGGGTTGTTCCTTGGACTATTTTAAGCATGTTTTGTCCTTTGATTATTTTTGAAAAACCTCTTTGTTTCGAGATACAACATTTTTCATATTTTTAAAATTAACAATAGTTTAAATAAAAATGCGTACCGCACTGTGTTTACTAAGTAGGTACAATTTCTTTTTAAATCTGTTTACAACATTCCAATTATTAAAAACGGGCCAGTTTTTCGACTTAAAATTGATAAGTTCAGATGGTAAAGGAATCAGATTAAACACGGTTTTCATTTGAATTCGTTTTGTGATGTATTAGCAATTAACATTTTATCTTTGACTATTATGAATCGCTATATAAGTGGTCATTTTCAACAGTTTTTGTAGGTTAACTTAAATTTTCATGTTATTTTTCATAATTAAATGTTATTATCTGAAATTTTGTTTCCCCTGTATCTTCGAAACAAAGAGGTTTTTCAAAAATCATCAAAGGACAAAATATTCTAAATAGTCCAAGGAACAATCCCCTGAATTTTTGCCGCATGTTTAGGAAACACCTTGTATATATCTTGACTATTAGTCGCTGTCTTCAATGAACTAGTAGATTAAATAACTTTTATTCGACAATTTTGCAGGTCTCCGAAAGCAAAAAATCTCCTTGGATATTTTTCATAATATACTGAATAGCGGCATTCTCGTGACTACTTCCACGTTAGTGAAAATCGGTATTTTGACTAATAGAACTGTAGAGTGGATATCTGAATACGCCCCCCTCGAGAGTGTGCAACTTGATTCAGGTACACTGTCAATACAAATTAGCTGTCACGAGCTGAGCTTCAAGTGATAGTGCGACTGCTGAGAGGGCACCATAAGGAAAAACATCATTTGTATCGTATGGAAAAGTCAGAAGATGATATTTGCAGACTTTGTGGATCGTAAGTAGAAACAACTGAACACGTGGTGTGCAAGTGTTCAGAGCTGGCTGGACTATGAACAATCAATATGGGCAAATCGGTCCTGCACACCCTAGGGGTAACGGCCAAGGCTCTCAGGAAAATTGTCGGCTTCGTTAACGCTATTCAAGACCTCTAGGTTGACTTGAATAATTAGGGTAAAGAACAAAAAAAAGGTCGGGGGTTTGAATCTTGGTGTGGCAAATTTTTTATATTTTCGAATTTTATTTTTTTGTTTTTCTGAGGAGCTTTTGCTCTTTTGTTCATATTAGGAAAACGATAAATCAACTTTGAATTTCCTGAGAGCTATCGTTTTCATTCTTTTCATTTACGAGTTCAACCATCCTTATTGAATCTTGAACCTATAGAAAATTTCGTTTTATGAAGTTGTTCCTCTCGAAAGTTATCGTGCTTTCGGTCAGATGTAGGCCGATGTAAATGTTAAGGCAGAAAAAACATTTGAGAGCAATGCCACGCCGAGATTCGAACCCGCGATCTCACATTGTAGTCAACACCTCCCAGTTGTGCATCCCATACTTCCAATCCAAATTGATCCGAACGGTTAAGCCGTTATCGTCTATGACGTTTCGAATTTTGACTATTTCACACAAACCTGAATCAATCTGCATCGCAAAGTCAATAAAAACAGCCTTCATTCAATCAGTAATTGCTCCAGCTGAAGCAGTACTCAGGAATCTCCTGCGGAAAGGCACAACTATCAGCAGAAAAAGGAGAATAACTACTCAATAATGAAAAGAGCAATAACTCAGTTGGCCTATTACTGAAAGCCAAAATGATACAACAATTCGATTAATACAATGTTGTTTAACGCGAATGGCGTATCACTCACCGCTTGTGGTAACGTGCTCACAGTTCCATCAGCAACCAACGAATTAAGGCGTTATCATCTATGACGTTCCCAATTTTGACTATTTCACACGAACCTGAATCAATTTGCCTCGCAAAGGCAATCAAAATAGCGGTTATTTGTTCAGGTAATTGCTTCAGCTGAAGCCGTGCTCAATCGATAACAAAACGAATTGGTTGTGTAAACCGAAAGGCCTTATCCGACCGAATTAAGCACAAATCTTCAATTTCGCATCTAGCAGGCGGTTCTTGCGTAAGTTTACTTTCGATTTCATCTCCATTTGTGTATCTGAAGACGAAAAGTTTAGGATGAAAGGAGGAAACATTTATCCGCATTGACTTTTATTTGGATTCAAGGGTTTGGCGGAATGAAGTTGTTTACAGAATACACATAATTAGTTCTGGAGAGCATCCAGTTTGGTTGTTAACGTAACGGAATCGGAGAAACTGGAGGTTCGGTGATGTTTACATTGTCATTTTTGGGTAATGTTCCGCATTCATAGTTCGTTTGGATAAAATGTACTGGGAAATATTGAGAGCGGATCGTAATTGTGACCTATATAAAGGGACCTTCGAACTTGTTCCAAGAAAACACCGTGCTATCATTGCGCCCAAATGACTGTATTTTCTTATCTTGGACCGGGATTGCACTCTCTTATTACGTCCGCTGAGAACACGATAACTCTCGAACGTTACGAATGCTGCGTTTGAGTGCGTTAAAGGCAAAATCGGGGTGTCAATTCTCGGGATCACTCGTTCGACGAACGTATACGTTCGTGACATTTTAAGAGATTTTTGGAAATTGTAATATTATATTCGTTCAAAACAAACTTATACTTCGTTGGAATGAGAAGTTGACGATATACTTGAAAATAGCGGATATAATTGTTACAATTTCCAAAAATCCGAAAAATGTCACGAACGTATACATTCTTCGAACGTGTGATCTCGAGAATTGACACCCGAAACAATAGTTTGGGATCATTGACTTTTGAAATTTATCAATAGTCTTCAATATTTCCAATGCATTAGATCTTATGTTGCAGTAGTTAATTTCCACGATAGTTCTACGCCTCTACCAATTGGGCCACATGGCCTCGTTTAGAAGATGTTTTATGATTCCATCATAAATTAATTTATGAAAAGGAAGGAAGAGAAAATGTTTAATTAATAAATGAACTACTTGAAACCAGTCTCTCTCAAGATATTGGAATATATAATTTCGTTCCGAAAGAAGAAGGAAATTAGTGAATTTTGTTCATTTGTATGACAAACATTTCATTCACAATTTTTGTGAACCACCCAATATGATTATATATATCACAAGTAAATATTGATTTATTATTCACTGCTGTCAAATACATCAAGGATTCAGCTTTGATATTATATTCTTTCAATTGACATTTCTTCAGTATTCTGAAGTACTCCAACTAACAAAAAATATGAGTACACTCCGTCAATCGAGGGCCGAATCTACTTTTATTACATCAATCAAAGTAATTTTTATTACAAAATATACAATGACAAGTTCTTCAGAACTTATCATGTGTCAACTTGACTTTTCACACTTGTAATAAGAGTGTCTTGTCAAGATTGCCAAATGAAATTCTTCAAGAAATATACTCGGTAGTAGCGGTTAACGTATAATATAATGGCTGTTATTCGCTCGATGATTTTAACTTCACCTCGTGAATAAAAGCTATCATTATACGCTCCTTTCATAATATACTATTGAGTGTTGTCAACAGAGTTATAAGAAACTAGCTTTTACCCGCGACTTCGTCCACATAAGTTTTGTGGTTTTCTCCTGGCTGTAAGTCCTCCTGCAACAATGTCCCACTATCGTGTTCCAGTCCTCAACTTCACATCAAAATTGGTTCAAAGCAATCAGCTACATATGGGATAGCTCCGAACGTTTTTTTTAGTAAATATAAAAGTAAATAATGTAAATCGGTTTAAATACTACTCTAACTACCTACCCTGCCAACCCCCGATGTTAGAGAGTTTGACATCCGCAACATCGTCTGCGTAGGAAGTACTAAATTATGGCGCCTAACCGACCATCTAAGTTAGAAAAGTGATCAAATACTAACTTGTAGTCTTAGTAACACTCAGTTAAAAAAAAAACATCAAATCATTTCAGAAGCTATGGCGTCATGCGCTTCTTGACACGATCACGCTAGATTTCCGCGGGAATACGGTATTTTCCCGCCGTAAAAATAGCCGGTGTCCGTGCCTAGGATCCTATCTGTATATTAACCAAGTCTCATAAAAACCGTTCAGAACGTTGAGGCGTGAATGAGGTAAACTTTTAAAACAAACGATTAAAAATCATTAACTTAATTAGTTTTTCTTCCTACTGCCTACGCCTTGAGTACGATAGCATGAAATTAATAGCCCATATCCTTTTCTAGGTTACTATCTATCACCTAACTAATTTCATCAAAATCCGTTCAGCCGTTTAGGCATGATAGAGCAAACTCCCAGCAAAACCATAAAAAAATCACTAACTCAATTCAGTTTTCTGCCTACTTCCTACCCCCTAAGTACGATGACGTATCATTTTGATCTTATATCCGTTTTTAGGTAACCATCTATAACCTTACTAAATTCATCAACATCTGTTTAAATTCATCAACATCTGTTCAGCCGTTTAGACGTGAAAGAGCAAAAGTCCCAACAAAAACGACTAAAAAATCACTACTCAATTTAGTTATATGCCTACTGCCTATTCCCTAAGAACGATGGCGTGATTATTTATAGCCTATGACCATTCTAGGTTATCATCTAACCATACCAAATTTCATCAAAATCCGTTCAGCCGTTTAGGCGTTAAAGAGTAACAGACAGACAGACAGACAGAGTTACTTTCGCATTTATAATATTAGTAAGTATGGATCATCACATATCATTCTAATGAATCACAATGTCAGATCAGTAGGTATCATATTTTGGCAGATTAAAGGTCAATCCACACATTTCAGGGACGTGACGTACCGTAGAGTGACATTTAGTGAAAAAATATATCGGATAATAAAGCTGTCCATTTGAAGAAAAAGGAAAAGACGGTATGCAAACATGCCCGATGCAGTGCGCGGCTGTCATGAGAATATTTCAATTTTGAAAAAAGTTAACTGGTATGTACCCTGTGTCTTCTTTTCTTTTCTTCTTCCTCGTCCAAAAGCAAGATCTTCAGGTCAGCACTTCTTTTCGCCACCTTACCGAAACATCCAACATCACCACACAAAAAAATCTACAAGTACTCCTAGAGTCCAAAATTCAGGAAAAATGGCAACAAAAATGGGACCGCAATTCCTCTAAGCTATATCATATCCACCCAAGCGTGAAACCTCTCAAGTTCAACACATCAAACAGACGGACCACAGTCATAAGAAGAAGACTCAGATTGGACACACCAGAAACACCCATGGTTACCTTATGGCTTCATCTTATCCACTCTATGTGAACACAGTGCTCACTGTCAAGCCATTCTAATGGACTGCTCCTTCCACTCTGCGAACCGAGAATTACATGGCCTCCAGGGAACCTTAAGTGCAGGCGTCACCAAGCCGGACTTTAGTGTTACAATAGTGAACTTTCTTGATAGTCTATTCATTGCTCACTGTATCTAACTTACCTTGTTGTTGATCTTATGTACCTTTGTGTCAATGACCATAGCAGCCGAGACACCTTTTAATAAGAAAAATTCTTTTCGCAAGACAATAATATTCACTTCGGATACCAGATCCAAACAGAAAAAGCTCATTGAGTGGACCCAGCAATGGCTAAAAAACACTGACACGATGGTGGAAAAGTCATAACGGATTACACTGAAGGGAGTGCAGTACTGTCAGCAACGTTGCCGTCACGTCACGGTAATATGTGGATCGACCTTTATAATTCATTTTCCTGATGGAATTTGAAACTATACGGAAACTATAAAATCCAGTCGAATTGTTTTTTCAGCATTAAACTTTTGGGGTGGTTTTGATTTCTTTCATTGTTTAGGGGTGCTGAATCCGAATTTGAGGTTGCTAACAAAATTTCGTGACGGAACATCTCACTCTGGTCAGTTGTTTGCTTATTACACGGAAACTATCAACTTTTCGTGAAAAACTTTCCATATAGATTGAAAATACATGAAATTTCCTACATTTTACTACCACAGCTTGTTCTGCAACAACCCATTATACAGGTGGGGCAGAAAAACCTATCCGATTCAAATCCCTTTTTCTCAGAAGAGAGAGCAGGTAGAGTAGTGGGTAAAACCGTTAGAAAGCTGGTTTTATGCCATTTGTCAGTAGTCAACATGCCTTGGTCTGGTGAACATCGTGCTTTTGTTATTGAGCGTTTATCGAATGCGGCGGTTCGATAATTGCTACACAACGTGCTTTTTCGAATTCATTTCGATATTGGAGTGACGAAAATCCTCGGGAATCATCATGGAACCCCTCCATAGCCCAAAAGTGACTGTGTGGTGTGCTCTTTCCCGCCTAGGCGTCTGGGGGCCCAACTTTTTTGAAGAAAATAGGCAAACCGTAACGGTCAACAGCGAGCGCTATTGTTTCATGCTGGAAATTTTCTTAACCAAAATGGAAGAAAATGGCGTGGAAAATGTGTGGTTTCAACAGGATGGTGCAACCCGCCCACACATCGCGACGATCAATGGACATTCTCAGGGAACTGTTTCCCGGTCGCCTCATTTCTCTGAGAGGTGAACTTGGCTGGCCGCCGCGCTCACCGGATCTCACTCCATGTGACTTCTTCCTTTGGGGTTACCTCAAATCGAAGGTTTACCAGCATCGACCAAGGACCCTTCTTGCTTTACGAAGGGAAATTGCTCGGGCAATTGAAGAAATTCCGTGGAAATGACGGTGAAAGTCATGGAAAGCTACCGCGAGCGCCTAAATAAGTGTATCCGCTCCCAAGGACGACATTTGAGTGATGTGCTTTTCAAAACTTAAATTTAAAAATGGCATAAATTTGCGATATGTTAATAAAAAAAATTTTTGACAAGCTGAGTGGTTTTAATTTTATAACGTTTTGAAATCGGATAGGTTTTCTGCCCCACCCTGTAGTTGAAAATGAGGTATTTTTCAATGACCCAATAAATGAAGAAAAATTAAATTCTATAGTTCCGATGATGCGATCCTCTTGAAATTTCGCATGAGCATTCATTTATCAATCTCGATTCACAAAAAAAATTTCACTCGAATAGTGTTGAAAACTGATGTTTCTTCAATAAAGAGTTCTCTTACTATTAAATATGGGTGTACCTTTTCACGCTGAGGGCCAAGATCTACTTTAAATACAACCAACTTTTATTTCACGTTTTATATTGACAAATATTATGACAAGTTCTTTAAAACAATTATATGACAACTTGACTATCAAATAATATTTGAATAACATAGTAGTGAATTCTGAATTACAACACACTCCCACCTTGTGTCATTTCTTCATAGAAATAATGATACAATTATTGTCCAAATCTTTCAGGAACCTTTACAGGTCTTCCTGATCTCGTTCTAACTATAGGCTCTCTAATTATCGATCCTTTTGATAATTTTTCCCCTTCTTCTTTAGTATGCTTATCGCTATTCTTTTCTGACACTTCCGGTCTTGGTGAATCTAATGACCTTTTCATTTCCAGTAATGAAATACGTTGTACTGGTCTTAATAATTCACCTATAGCAGTTTTCAACTTGACCAACCTCACTCTTCCATCACGTCCAGGAATAGTTTCAACAACTCGACCTAAGGGCCATTCCAATTTCTTTTTATTGAAATCTGATATCAGAACAATATCTCCAACTCCGACTGATTCAGTGGAGATTTTCTTTGAGAAGAGAGTAAGTCGGCCTAAGTATTCTGACTTGAATCTTCTGTTCAAATCTTCTTTTAGTTTCAAACGATACTTGAATCGTCTGCTGAGTTCTTTGGCTTCAACTAAATCTAGATCAATGACTCCAACTTCTTTGATGTCTTGTAAGAACATCGCTGGTGTGAGAACAATACAATCGTTTGGATCTTCGGACATGTATGTCAATGGACGAGCGTTCAGAACTGCTTCACAATCACAAAGAACAGTCTGCAATTCTTCGAAATCAAGACTTGTTTTCCCAAGAGTTTTTCGTAACAAATCTTTTAATAATCTTATAAGTCGCTCCCACCAACCTCCCCACCACGCAGCTGTTGGAGGATTCAGATTCCATTTTATTTGGTGTAATTTCGTAGAGTTTTCTGCAACTTCCAACCAGTTTATTTCTTGCAAAGCGTTTGCACATCCGACGAAATTCGTTCCACAATCTGTATAGATTGTTGAAGGTCTACCTCGACGAGCGATGAATCTTCTCAATGTCTGTAGAAAAGCATTACTTGACAAGGACGATGTTAATTCTAGATGAACAGCTCGATACACAGCACAAGTATATAAAACGATCCACACTTTCTCATTCGATTTTATGTACAAAGGTCCTGCTAAATCTATGCCCACAATCTCGAATACAGCAGCATCACGGACTCTGTTTTCTGGTAAACTTATGGTAGGACATTCAAGAAGTTTTCCTTTAAATCGCTTACAAGAAATGCAACTATTAATAACGGATCTAATAGTACGTCTACTTTTAAGAATCCAATAATTCTCTCTGAGAATACTCATTAATCCTTGTACTCCAACATGATTGTGCTTTATATGTTCTTCGAAAATTAAACGTTTCACAACTTCATGGTTTGTAGGCAATACAAATGGCATACGAAAATCCTCTGCATCAGCTCTATCTGAAATTTTCGTTCTTAATCTGATCAGTCCTTCGTTATCAGTAAACGGACACAATGATGATAATTTGGGATCTTCAACAGACTTAAAACATTCTTCTTGTATGAAACGAATGACTAGTTTCCTTGATATTTCTAGTTCGTCGACAGTCAGAAATTTTGCGTCTTCAGTATTTTCTTTTCTGCTATTATTGATGAATCGTTTTATCCATGCAACCATTTTAACAATTTTGCTGAACTTCGAAAAATACTGGTAGTACCATACAAAATCTTTAGATACAGCCAATGAGGAAACAACAGTTTTCTTTCTTTCGCAGTTTATTTCCTCCTCATTGCTTTCAAAATTCTGACTAGGCCATTGTGAAATTGGATCACATAACCATCTAGGACCCTCCCACCATCTTCCATCAGCTAGTGATTTGGCAGAACATCCTCGTGATGGGAGATCTGCTGGATTCATATCACCAGGAACATGATACCAGTCCATAGGTTTAGAAAAACGTTTTATTTCTTCAACGCGGTTCCATATGAATGGTTTCCAATTATCCTTTCTTTTAATCCACGACAAAACAGTTGATGAGTCTGACCAAAAAAATACTTGAAGTTTGATTCCATAATTTGTCTGGAAATTTCGAAATATTCTCACTCCAATTGTTGCAGCCAAAAGTTCGAGACGTGGTATGGTTAACTTTTTAACAGGTGCTACTCTAGATTTTCCTTCGATTAATCTCAAAACCACTTGACCATCATCCGTTTCAGTCCTGAGAAAAATACAAGCTGCATAGGCATCTGCACTTGCATCACAAAAAATATGTATAGATTGAGTAGTCAACACAGTGGAATCTAAAGATATCCACCGAGGAATCTTAACACATGTCAAATAAGGTAATTCTTGTAACCACTTCAGAAATAATTCTTGAACTACTTCATCAACTTCCACATCCCATCCCAATTTCGTAGACCAAGTCTTTTGGAGCAAAATTTTTGGGATCAGTGTCACTGGACATGAGAAACCAATAGGATCAAACAGTTTGTGTGCTGCAGATAATATAGTTCTTTTAGTTATCAGTCCTATATCCATTTTATCAAACCATTCTAGAGAAAGTGCTAAGGTATCCAATTTACGATTCCAGATGAGACCAAGAATGTTACTTTTGCTTCGCCTTCGGCATTTTCTGGTAAAGAATGCTCCCACCCTCTCAACTCGAACTTCCCATCAGCCAGAATTTTAGTTGACTGTTCAATAAATTGGTTGAGAGCTTCTTCGTTTGGTACACTCATGAGAATATTGTCAACGTAAAATGACTTCAACAATTTGGAAATAATTTCGGGACTATAGGAGTTTTCTTTATGAATTGACTTCCTTAAGGTGTCCTGCAGATGAAATTCGAGGACTGCTCCCAATAGAAAAGGACTGCAAGTTACTTCAAATACGACACGGGCATGTCTATAAACTTTTAACTTTCCGTTTTTATCGTACCAAAGAAATTTCAAGAAGTTTCTATCGTTTTCTTGTAATCCAATCTGAAGAAATGCTTTTCTTATATCAGCTGTGATTCCAATCTTTTCCAAGCGAAAACGTAGAATCATAGATGGAATCAATTCAATGAGGTTGATACCTTTCTCAAGACATTGATTCAAAGATGGTTGATTCTTTCCTCTTGACGAAGCATCAAAAACTGGACGTACAGGTGTTGTGGTACTACTGGGTTTATATACTGGATGATGAGGTAAAAAATGACCAGACTGAGATGATGTTTCAAACGGTTCATTTTCTGATGAACATTCTATAACTCCTTCAGTTAACCAATTGTCAAAGACACTATCGTATATGTTGTAGAAATTATCTTTTTCCAACTTTTTCACAGTGTGAAGGAGCCTTTTATAAGATAAATCGAAATTGGATGATAAAGGTGGATGACCTTCAATCCAAGGCATACACACTTCATATCGTCTATCATCTCTTCGTTTAACCGTTGTCAGAAAATGTTCCATTACAAATTTTTCTTGTTCCTGTTGTGATTCAGTTCTTTCAGGAGCTTGAATTCCAAGGACATCTAGACTCCATAAGTCACATATTGCTATATTTTTCGAGAACATTGAAGTTACAAGAAGGGATGTCTTAGATGAATATTGTGATTTCAGTTTTCCCATGAGAGTCCAACCTAGTAATGTATGAATTGCTACAAGTCCACAATCTAAATCTTTTTTACGTCCAGAAAAAAGTTTTCCTGCTATGTCGGCACCGACTAAAACATCAATTGGCCCATCTGTAGTATCAGTAATTTCTACTCCCATTTGTTTCAGTTCATCCAACCAGGGTCCTTTTTTCACTGAGCTTACATGGTTGCAAATCAATGGTTGATCCAAAACTTCGAAATTACAACAGTAATCTTCAGTAAGACTTCGGAGGGAAATTCTGAAGCATCTGTGACTCACAGTTTCCGTTTGGGTTCCACCAAAAAGTGAATGAACTAACTGTTCTTCTCGTACTGTAGGGTACCCCATCTCTTCGGCAATTCTTCTTGTAATATATGACTTATGGGATCCAGTATCGATCAGAAGTCTTACTCGGCGAAATACTTTGTCTCCTCTCAGTTCTACTACCATGGTTTGTAGAAAAATTTCGGGAAAAGTGTGGTTGGACAGACTGTGTTCAACAATTTTGGAATTTGGCTGTTTCATGTTCATATCATTGGAACTTGATGATGACGGTAAATCATTTTTGGGACACATAATAATACAATGTTTACCTTGACAGCTGGAGCATTTTTCTCGTGAACGGCATCTTCTAGCAATATGACCAAATTTAGTGCATAGGTGGCAACAAGCATTTTCTGAAAGTTTCTGTTTTCTTTCTGCATAACTGAGTTTCAACACTTCCTTACATTGTTCATTAGAATGTGAATTTTTACAAAACACACATCGTTGAATTCCTTTGTTGAATAATTCAGAAGCAGTTGGCACATTAGAACTACTACCTATTTTCTTATCTTCAGGTTTTTGTCTGTCTTTGAAGCTGGATACTGCGAGATGAATTCTGTCTTCGTTCATTACTTCTTCTCGAAGAAAATTCATGAGAGTATCAAGACGATTCTTCAAACTGGATTCTGATGAATACAACTGACTTCGATGCCATGCTCGTATCAAATCTTCTCCTAGACAGGATTCAACCAAAGGGTATAGCATCGCAGCGCAGGTATCTGATTTCACACCCAGACTTTCTAAAGCTCTCAATTGCGATTCAATTTTGTCAAAAAATGTAGATAGTTTGTTTTTGGTGTTAAGATTCATCAAAACTAGCTTAAGAAGTTCTCTGACATAAACTTCTATCAACAAATCTTCTCTTCCAAATCGTTGTCTTAAACTATCCACAGCTTTTACATAGTTACCTTTAGAAGCAGGGTAACTTTCTACAATTTGTCTAGCTCGAGATCCTGGGGTCGTAGCTTGAACTAAATATTGTAGTTTATCTTCTTCTTCCATATCAGAATCTTCATCAATTCTGCTGAATTGATTCCAAAAACCAAGCCATTCTTTTATTTCTCCACCAAACTGTCTGAATTGAAGTTTGGGAAGCTTCAATTTGGTTTTGGATTCTGACTTCTTAGAGATATTTTCCTGGCATATCAACTTGTCAAAAGAACATTTCATCTTATAATATTGAGAACTAATCATATCCATTAATTCAACTTCTGCATTCATATTTGCTTCTTCATCTCCTGAATCCAACATTATATCAATCATGAGTTGATTCAGTTCGGATAATTGAAGCATTTTTTCATCCAAAAGTTTGATGCTAATCTGTAAATCTATAATATCGCATTTTTCTTTGGAGAAATCTTCTTTCAACTTATCATAAATCCTCATAAAAGCTGTTCTTTGTAGAGCTAAGGCTTTCTTGGTTTTTTCCATACTTGCAATAGAAAGAGTCCTGTCACGGTCGCCAAATGTTGAAACTGATGTTTCTTCAATAAAGAGTTCTCTTACTATTAAATATGGGTGTACCTTTTCACGCTGAGGGCCAAAGATCTACTTTAAATACAACCAACTTTTATTTCACTTTTATATTGACAAATATTATGACAAGTTCTTTAAAACAATTATATGACAACTTGACTATCAAATAATATTTGAATACAATAGTAGGTGAATTCTGAATTACAACAAATAGGATATTTTGTTATGGAAATATAAAAATTTTTCTTTTCAATATTCCAATTGAAGTTTCTATGGTACTGTTCACACTAGGGGCGTTCGGCATTGACCTCCGCGAGCGGACGGATTTTTCAGTCACGTGACCACAGATCGTACAGATAAATTTGAAATATCTGGGAATAAACGAACGGTACAGAGCATCTGCCACAGAACATACTGCTCTGTTCTACTTTTATAGATTATGAGATTTCAAAGATCACTATTTTGGGAAATATGCTCATCTTTTAACGATACTTTCACCCTTTCAGTAGCTCTTCCATAAATTCTCAATTAAATAATTAGGTGCAAAGGCACTGAATGCAAAAGAAACGAGTAATGCAATATCCCTTCTGGTCTTTGTTGGCGATAGTTGTACGAAAGATCCTGATCAATTAATTGATTAATTACACGAAAAATAAACGGGAAAGCAATATCTACTCCTGCCCATTTATAACTACGATAGTTAAATTGAAAAATTTTAATGAATTAATTGAGTTTTATAATGAATAAATGAAAACAGAAGAATAAAACTGTTAGAATTTTTCAATCTATCGGTTGTCGGATCAGGAAACTTAACATAAAACAAAAAAAAATATAAAAAACATAAAACTCTATGGATAAAATCGCTTTGCTCCGTCGAAATAGACCGAGCGAAAAGATCGACGTCCGAATGCTCAGATTTTTATGACGAACGGTAAAGATGTGTATTCCCCTCAATCCGGATGTAATAAATGAACGGTTTAGATCGATCCGACACGTCCGATGTCGATGCCGAACGCCCCTAGATACTATGGTCACAAAATTCTGCATAAGGCTTATTATGAGCTTCTTTCATTTGGCCGCAACATTTCACTTCGATTCATTTTGTTCCTCAATATCTCGGACAAAACTAAACCATTTTTCCGATTTTATCTCATCCTGCATAAAGAAAAGGTTAAGAAACAAATATATTGCAGTTGAAACAGAAAAAATTATCCGTCTCATTTCCAGAAGATAGATTGTTCATTTCTCGAGAATCATAAGAGGGTCAAGACTTCTGACGATGTATGTGCAAATTGAAAACTGCATGTGATTTATTGGATGGAGTATATAAACTTCCCGACAAACGCTTTACTGACTACCGGTGTGTAAATAGAGATCCCATACAAACACCCTTCATAGTCATACAAATGACCAAACTCGTCACTGCAAGAGCGGAAGCCGGTAGAACATTCCTCACAGCGGTTAAGCGTCAATTTACATGACATATCACAGATATGGAACGTATCCATCGACGATTGCTCCTCTTTATTAAATAACTCTTGCCAACCTCCATTATGAGCTGAATCTGCACTTGACGCATATCCACACATGATCAAGAGATGTGCTGGCATGAATAAATTGCGCAAGCCGCTCATATAATAAGATAAATTCCGTTCTCTGATCTACGATGTATGTTCTCATAAGGGACGATTTTAATTAACTGAAGTGATTTCGAATTAGACAATCCATTAGGGAATCACCGAACCTTGTGTTTGGGGATTCTATAAGATCAAGATGAGGGGTTTTATTATTCATTTGAATATAGCAACTGATATCACTTCCGTATTTTGTACACAGATGTCGCAGAGATCGAAAGCAAGTCTATTTTAGTTTTCTGAGTGAGCCTTAATAAATTGACGTTTATATGTTGACATATCTGAACAGATTTTGTTGTAATCTTCCTACAAGTTAGAAGACATCTCTTGATTTCCATGTTGAAAGAAAGATTCGCAAATCGTTATGATTCTTGCTTCAAAGTTCTTGATTGACGAGATCAACATACTGGATTCAACGCAAATGAAACCAATAGCTATAGTGACCGAATGCATGTAATGTGATGCTTGAAACGAAAACATTATAGTGACACTTTTTTGATAGAAATCCAGTGACTTCATTTAATTTTTGCCTAGAGGCTTCCTTTCTATTATTACATGGAATTTCGATTTTTTTATTGAAAAAATAATTAATTGTTTAATATTATACTGTATTTTTCTCGTTCTAAAAAAAAACCCCAGCCCCTAGCGTCAACACTCAAACTAAGAAGAGCGATATATGACACGTTTTTTTATTCTTGAAACGACAAAAAACGGTGATCATTCTTGAGTAAATGAATTTTTATTTTTTTGAGGAAAAGCCAATTTTCATGAAATAAAGAATCAGGAAGAAAACCATTCTGTAAATTAAGCAAAATTAGATTAAGCCACTGTATTTCTATAGAAAGTGTCTTTTTAATGTTTTTGTTTCAGCACAAACAGAAACAGAGATAATGACCATTCATTTTCCTTATCTCATAGGGTTAAAAAGTTATAGTTCAGGAATCACCGAATCTGGGGACTGGAAACCTTCAGATAATGGGATGGAAAAATAAAATTATACTCAAAGTCATCTATTAATTATTGACAATATTCGTACATGCCAAAATCGATTTATGGCATATGTAGTTTGATAACCCTGAGATAAGCCGAGAGGGTGATATCCGTTGGTCGCCAAGAAGCTGGACTTTTTTCTTTGGGGGCGCTGTTAAGGACAACTTTTGAGGTAATTAAACAATTTCGTAAATCTTTCAGAGAAATAGCATTCTATTTTATATCTCAGAAAGTATTCCTCGCAGGTAAAACAACAAAAGATACCAATTTCACTGCGAATTATGAGGTAAATACGAAAAAATTTTGGATTGAAAAAACTTTGGCGTACCATTTTTTTCACCAAATTCATTAGGACATAATTTCTTAAGGACGCACTGGTGAAATCGAAAATCGGTTGAATTGAACAGAAAGTGTTTTAATGCGTGCTCATGACCTAACGAAAGGCAGAAGAAATCCTGCTCGGCGTCGGAAATATCTTCAAAAAAAAAGTTTTTTTTCGTTTAATTCTAGGTGAAGGTGGGGGCAAGACGGGGTAGTTGAAGTTCGATTGAGAATTAAACTGATATTTTCATGGTAAGGGTACCAGATTACTTATTGAATTAACTCATGCTAATATATCATTGGATCAAAAGCAAAACGGAAACAAATGTTGTCAAGGTTTAAAAAAAGTGAATTTGCACAAATATTTATTTAATCAACTAGATCATTAAAAACAGCGTTAATAGTTCGAGACCATTAGTCGCTAGATTAAAACCGTGTTGATTACAAGATTGACGATCTCAACATTAATAGTGTATAAATTCCTGATTAAAATACATTCTCATTTTGAACAAGACATACATTTGACAAAATGGAATTTCTATGTTTCTATGTTCCAGTAGAGTTTTAACATTTCTCTAGTGCCTTCTGAATACTTTGTGTACGTTTGCCATTTCAATGGCTAAAAAATTGAGCATTAAAATGGTCATTAATGCTAAATTTCGTACACATTAAAATCACCTTCTATTTCGAGGTCGGCGGAAATAGTTATTATTTTGTATTAAATGCGTAAAAGAGGTGTTGTATTCATGGCTCATGAGAGTGTCAATTTTGGCGCGGGACCGCAGGTCGAGGCCTAAAATTCACTCAAATGTACATGAAAACACGAACTTTATACGCACGAACTACATACAACATTTTCTGTACAACTGTGAATGTGAATTGACATCGTCTGAAACATAATTATTGAAGATAATTTTTCCAATACAATATTTCTATGCATCCAGATCCAGTGACCTTTCTGTGTCGTTACTATAGACACTTACCTACTTTTTTTAACGGTGAAAATAAGTGAATTCTCTTTTAAACGATGAATAAAAGACTTTTTTTGGAGGTGAAAAAAAGTAATCATTTACCCATCCATAATGATGAAGAAGAGTCAAGTTTTTTTGACAGTTGTACAAAATAGGCTTTACCCCATCTTGCCCCATAGGCTCGGTAAGATGAGGTACCCCATGGGGCAAGATGAAAATGATTTTATTAGGGTATGATAAGGTCAAAAATATTCGTTTCTACTGTAATATTGTTATGTTGATTTCGAAAGATTCCAATACACCAAGAGAAGAAAAATAAAATAGGAGGGAAGATAAGTTACATCAACTATCGAAAACCCCACACGCCCCTTCCAAACATTAAAACACACAACCGGTTACAATAAACTTAAAAACTTATCATTATTTTAATATCCACTTCACACTGTCTCTTCAAGAGCCAAGTTATCATAATAGAATATTCGAAAAAGTTCTGAACACGCAAAGAGAACAGAACAAGAATGATACCAAAATACAAAGCTAATTTCACCTTGTACCTACGCTGAAATTTTCATCTCTACAGACCTGAAAACTGATCTTGTATAAATGAATTAAATGCAGCAAAGAGAGGTAAATAGTAACCCAAATTTATTTAAATCGTTTTATGGTATCAGAGTGCATTTCCGGTATCATCAGCTAAAGCAAGCGTTTCGTTATCGGTCACGTTCAGAAGACACAAGTTATATTTATCAGAGTTCGTTTAGTTCTACACTGCAGGTATATTGACAGATTAACAGTTCTATTTGCTATCTGGATATCTACCGTTGTACAAACTTGCCTAATACCTGAACACATGGTTCTCTGAGGTCGCCAACGTTTACACTACGTTTATATGGCTTACGTGAATGTGCGACAAATTTCAGTAGATATTGCGATTTCATGGTTGGAAAAAAGGCGTGACATTTATGTACGCATGTTCGAGGGATCAGTTGCAGTTTATCTCAAGCAACAAGACCAGGGCCGATAATTTTGAAAATGGTTAAAAATGAAAAATAATTATAGTTCGATGAAACTCGTTAAGAAAAGACGAGAATATAACAAACTGAAAGGAAAAAAAATTTACGGAGGATCTGAGGTCGGGAAGTGGAGGGGGGTAAGTTTTAAAGGTTACAAAACGGTTTATTTCGATTTCCAGAAAAACTACAAGACCTATTGGAAAAAGTTGAATGACAAAGTTCTAGGTAATGAAGAGACCTAGAACTTTTGTAATTATACTTTTTTTACATAACTTCAAAATGTATGTGAATATTCAATTGATCAAGTTTTTGGCTATTTATTCTCATCTTTTGCAGAAAATATAATCTTTTTGATTTGAAATGTGTTTTTTCACCATATTTGAACTTGATATCAAAAAACACTCTTATTTTCAATCGAAAGTCTCGCGTCAAAATATCAGCTTTTAAAAAAACTCGGGGGATTTTTGTTCGTTGAAATGTTCACAGAAATGCAAAGATTAAAAAAAATAAATCCGAAACTTTTGTTATCTCTATGTACAATCTTGAGCTATTCAGTTAAATTTACTTCAATTACTTGAAAAACGTAAGATTAGATGTTTTATAATGTTATATATTTCGATATATATCAGGTGTCCCAAGGTGAGTGGCCTATTAGATCAAATTGGCGTGTTACAAAAATTACTCCAGTTTGCTCAATATTCGAGATTTAAGTCTGAAATTTAGCAAGTTATTAGATATTGAACTGATCTATGTCTCTGCTTTTGAATTATAGTTGTCAGTTATACAGGATGGACCAAAAAAAATATCATAATAATGAAAATAATAATCTAATAGGCCACTCACCTTGGACACCGATATACCTGAGTTACCTAAGGATTATTTTAGCCCATCAGAAGATATTTCATAAGGAAGTGGGGAAGGGGCAAGGCATTTTCTGAGAACCTTTACCTTTTAGTAATGTATAATATTTTACACGAGGGGCAAACCGCTGAGCAAATTCTGTACACCAGACATCCCCTCAGTGAGAGACATCCCCAGATATCCCCAAACATCCCTCAGACATCCCCAGACATCCTCAGATATCCCCGGACATCCCAGACATCCCAGGATATCCCCAGACTTCCCGAGACATCCTTAGAATTCCTGGATATCCTCGATTACTTAAGTTATATCGGTTTAATGCGTGATAAAAACAGTTTGCAGCACTACGTGGTGTCCCGAAATCAAATTGAAAAAAAATATATTGTTAATCTACTCTAGAACATAGCATAACACTATGAACATATATTATTTAGTGTTTTCGATACAGAGCAGAAGTGAGTTCTCTGAAGATGAATTATATTCTTATTCAAAATGTATAATTCAATGAAAATCCCTCGATATTTCTGAACTGCCCGAAAAAGAATCTGATTAGTCAGTGGCAGATCCGGGTTCGAGTTTGGTTGGGGGGGCACACCGGGAAAATTTCGAAATACACTCTAGTAGAAAGAAAATATTTTGGAGTGTGGTTGAAAATTCTTTGGAAATTAGGAGCGAGCGGGGTGGAGTTATTGTCCTGGGAGAGGACAAGCCCTCCCCCTAAATCCGCCACTGATCAGTGGCTTTTAAAACCCAGCTAAGCCGTTAGTGGAATGTTTAATTTCTGCTTGTATGATTTTCGATATCGGGAATGGAATTTTTTTATGATATACCCACACAAAATATATGATATATTTTATTTACATAATATATTTTATTTCTTGAGGTGGAGAATCAAACTAATCTCCAGGATAAATTCCAATAATAATTTTCACTCTTTATTAACAGTTTTCGTCGTCATTTGTTTCTTTTCTTGTTTGATAATTATCTGTTTAAATATATCATACTTGAATGGATCCTTAATGTGACTTATAATACACTACGCAAAAAAATTACGCACATTCTGAAAATCTCAATTTAATGAAACTCAACTCTACATTAACTATATAACTTATTTTTCATGTCTCTTCGGAAAGGTTTTGAATGAAACAAAACACATTAAATGGAAGAAGGATTTCACTGAATCTAATGTGAAAAAGAAAAATAAACAATTTCAAAATACTGGAATGCTGATAAGTGATTCAATACTTGGTTTTTCTACCCTTTGGGTTTATTACAGTTCGGCAACTTAGGTTCATACTCAAAATGAGTGATCTTTAAATATTTTGATCTAATCCTTTCCAGATTTTCTCTGACTTGTTTTCCTAAGTCATTAAGAGTAGGTAGCTGGTTGATTTCTGAACTTCTCAGCCTTCTATTGAGGTTGTCCAAACCCTGCTCAATCGGATTGAGATCTCGACCTCTTGCTGGCCATTCCAGAGACTTCAACCTCTTCAAGGTACCTCTGAACGATGCGAGCACGATGGGGTCTGGCATTATTATCGTCCATAAAAATGAAATTTTACCAATGTATGGGGCAAATGGCGCTACATGCTTTTCAAGAATATACCTTATATACCTATCATTATTCATAGCTCCATTATCCTCTTTCCGCGACACGAGGCCTTAAATCATATTATCTGAGGCGATTCTTATTGTCTGAGTGCCAATTTGCACCCCCAAGAGTTTGCTCAAGCTGATTTTGAAGGAGGCGAGCTGTTGCAAACCGTTGTCTCAAGAAACTCTGAAGTAACGTTCCTGAATGGCACTTGTTACCTTGTTACCCGTGGTCTACCCTGTCCTGGTCTTCGGACATTCATACCCGTCTCCCTGAATCTCTGCAACATTCTGGACACATTTGTATGGGAAATTCCAAACCTTTCTGCAATTCTTGTGTATGTCCACACTTCTTCTCGCAAAGCTACCGCTTGGGCACATTCTTCTTGGGTCAAATTGCGTGTTTCGCGCGTTGCATAGCGATCGAGTGTATAAAATCAAACAAAAGAAAAACTATTGATTTCTAGAATTGATCGAGAAAAACTGATTCAGAATGGAGCCAATTTCACATTTCACATTCAAATCTGATCTCATCTTTTTTTATTCCTGCTGGGAAAAAACATCTGTATTGAAGAAAAACGTTGAAAGTGGATAACATATGCATGCATAATTCTGATGAAAATAATTATTATTGAGAACACCTTCAATTGAAGAATAAATTTGTGATCTCCATAATGTGCGTTAATTTTTTTGCGGGTGTATTTCATCTAGATGAAGAGTTTTGATGAATTTTGAAAAAATGGTTCACATTCGTTAAAACACTTACATTTAGGTACCTTTATATTCAAGTTCTTTTTCTTGACGCAAAATATAACATTTTGTCAACACCCTGTGTACTACCACTATGATTCGATGAAATTCTAAAGGGAAACGGATCCTGTTCTTGTTATCCCTCAACTCGTCCCTCAATGAAAATATATTAATATAAGGCATGTTGAAAAAACGAGACGATCATAACTATTATTTATTTAAATATACAGGGTGCCCGGCGCGGCTGCTCTTGACGGTTTCATGTTTGTTTCTGATCACTATTTATGATAAGGAAATCTATCCTCTAAATTCCATAAAATTTGGAGGCGGTTGGTGTATTGATTAGTTTCAAAGAAACTTAGAATATAGTCAATTTTCAACTCTTGTCAAATTAGTGCAGGGTTTGAAAGGAGCATTTGGTTTATTATTTATTTTTAATTGTTTGTGTTTCAGTAACTTGGTTGAAAACCCTATACAAGTTTTCGTAAAATGCCGAAACCTAAGAAGAATATGTTTCAACCCATATCTATATTTCTTTACAAATTCTAAATCGCTCTGTATCGAGTGAGCAGATATGAAAACTCTTGTGAAAATGAGTTTCAGGGTGTTTACCGTACCAAAATAAGAATAGTTTATATCGATTGAAATATATTCTGGAGGATTCTGCATTCCTTAAAAACTTTATAGGTTTTCACTCCCAGTCTCTGAAACAGAAATAATTAAAAACATTTCAATCAAGATGAAGTGCTCCAGCGAGAATCTTTGCACTCATTAGTCAGGAGCAAATTGGTCCTGAAAAAATTATTGCCTAACAGTAAAACTGAAACGGGAAATAAATGAAAAGGATAATGTAACTTTTCGATGTCTACATCAGACACCTTCTCCAGACCATAGGCATATAAAAGGATGGACAGGGCATCACGTGACTTTCATATTAAGTTTTGTACCCCCAACATGAGAAAGATACTGTGAAGGATGGAGTAATATTAGTGTAAAGCATAGACTGAACTAAAGTAATATCATTCCATCCTTCACGGTATCTCTCTCTCGTAATGTGGAAAAATCACAGAATATAAAAATATCTAATGCGTAGATATCAACGATCCAATGTTTTTAATATATGTTCTGTGCTTCGCATCCGTTTCTGAAGTCAATATTCTCTCTTACACGTCCTGTCCATTATTTTATAAGTCTATGCTCCAGACAAACTTGTAAAATCTTCAGAATTGAATGTTTTTTCATTTGCGATCTGATTGACTTTCAAAGTTGTCAATAAAAAGAGATGTTGATTTATTCAATTTTGAAATTTCTGATGTCATTTCTTTCCTCAATAAATCAATCCAAATACGATCTATTCCAGCAGAATAGTTGGCCAAATTACCTACTTCATCTAACAAAATACATGTGGATTCCTTAATTTTCCTTTTATTATTATCAGGTTTCGTCATTAAGATCTTTGTGTTGTTCCAGTTCATCATATGATCTTCGCTATTTGAACATACATGATCAGCAGTTTGTGATCTTGTAATGTCTCTATTTTTGATGTTGTTCTTATGTTCCCGTTTTCTTATCTCTAAAGGTCTTGATGTCTCTCCTGTATAATATTTTACACATATACCGGAAATTTTGTAACACAATATTTTGATTTTGTGTCTCATTCATTGGTTTCGTTCTGTTAGAATGGATCTCAAATCACTTTGTGTTTTGAAAACAGTTCTTATGTTGAATTTGGAACCAATTCTTGTTATTGTCTCTGAAAGGCCAGGAATATAAGGAATGACGTTCAACAAATTTGGTTGTTCTTGACGGTTTTCTGTTTGTACCTGACCATTAGAATTTTGATTAAATTAATAATTTATGTTTGTGCAACACTTTCGTGATATTAATGCCCGTATTCTGCTTTTCATCTGTAAGCTACGAGATCGTAGCGTACGACTGATCTTTCAGATTCCTTAGGATAGTTACAAGAAAATTTTCAGAATTGCATAATTCTGCAATTGTTCTCGTAATTAACGTAGGGAACCTGACAGATCAATCGTACGCTACGATCTCGTAGCTTACAGATGAAAAGAATAAAACAAGATTAGCAGTGAGAAACCTAACTCCACCATTTTTCGTATTTCAATTGATATTTATAACGAATAATGTATCTATAGATCCCCTTTATTTCGTCGGTATGTAAATAAAAAGCAGCCTGACGTTTCTAGATAAACATCAGACTTCCCTAGACATCCCAAAGACATCCTCGGACATCCCCCGATTTCCTGAGACAATCCCCTGATTTCCTGAGATATCCCCAAAACATCCCGAGACATCCTACGATTTCCTAAGACATCCCCGGATATCCTGGGACATCCCAGGGACATCTCCAATCTTGTACACCAGACATCCCCAGCGGTTTCCCCTCGT
>JACDNR010000260.1:0-36602 GCA_013421045.1 Propylea japonica | reverse complement strand
AAAAACTACGAAGGTTTTAGTTTTGTCTGCGGATGCATACCTAAACAGTGTTGAAGAATATTTTGTCGGAGATGGTGGCCTACTTGAACTATGGAATGTTGACAATACCAAACAAAACACAGAATCTGTCGATAAAACTGAAACAGAAGGTCTCACTGCAGAGTATCAAGTTGAAAACGGTCATCAGTCTGATGTCTTTGTCGAAATTAATAATAACTCAGGCAACATTGACCTTCCAGGAGAAAGTGGTACCTTTCACATAGAAGAGATCAATGGAGAATTAATTGTAGAACCAACTGAATATGAAAATGAAGAAGATTGGATTGAAAATGAAAATGAACAGGACACTGATGAGTACATACCTGCAGCTGCGGACGACAAAAGTGGATCTGAAGGAGATAATCCGGTTAACACGGATGAAACAATAGAAGGTTCTGAAAAATTATGCAGGAAGAAAAGAAAACGGATACATGTAAAATATGCTCAAACCTATAGCAAAAACACAAAAAAACCGACAATTTGGACTGGCTTACAGTGGTAAAAGGAAGATGGACAATAGATGGAATTATGCAGTGGCAAAACCAAAAAAATGCTCAAGGATCCATGTGCATGTAAACTTG
The DNA here is from genome assembly GCA_013421045.1 of Propylea japonica. NCBI lineage: Eukaryota > Metazoa > Arthropoda > Insecta > Coleoptera > Coccinellidae > Propylea > Propylea japonica. Next base: position 35,982 of record JACDNR010000260.1, on the reverse strand, counting down.
GAAATTCCGGTACTGCTGTTCAGTGTAGAAAGCTCTCTGCAGAAGATAGAATAGGAATCTTCAATAAGTTCTGGCAAATGACATGGCCTGAAAAAAAACAGTATGCTACAGGTCTTGTTAGGATGCAAAAAGTTAAAAGAAGACGAGGAATCAACGAGAAAAGTAGGCGAAATTATTCATTCAAATACCACCTCAAATGTAATATGGCTGAATACCAAGTTTGTAAAAAAATGTTCATTGCCACACTGGCTGTATCTGAGAATGTGATCCTGCTTTGGGGAAAAACAGATGAAGCAACGACTGTTGAGAACAATGCTGCTGATGGACAATATCTTGAAAATGGTGTAGAAAGGTGCAAGCGAAGAAAACAGGATGATAGAATTTACAATCTAAAAAGGTTTTTGAACTCCTTAGTGAAGATGGAGTCGCACTATTGCCGCGCCTCGTCAATGAAATTATATTTGGAATCACTCTGGCAAAGTAAAAGAGAGCTGCATCGTTTTTACAAGGATTCATGGTGCACGAAACAACAAGTTGAACCTGTTACTCTTACAACATTTTATTCAGTTTTTGATCAACAAAATTTATCCCTGTACAGACCAAAGAATGATCAATGCGTTGTTTGCGTGGGACATAAAAATAAAAATATCAGCGAAGAGGAATACAGGGAACGTTTAGAATTAAAAAAAGAAGCCAGGAACGAAAAGGAACATGACAAAATTGTGTTACTGCCACCCAGTTCGAAAGTTGCCCTGATGTATTGTAAAACAAAATTGGCCGTCCGAATTTCACCATTTATAACGTGAAAACAAACGATGGGTATTGCAATCTGTGGAGTGAACTGGATGGGTACGAGGGCGCTAATGAATTTGCTTCCATTCTCGTTTCATTCATTGAGGAAAATTTAATGGAAACAGTTCTCCGAATCCGGGAAATATTATTTTTTGGAGCGATGGCTGTGGAGCGCAGAATCGCAACAACGTCTTATCAAACGCTTTGCTATCTACCGCTGTGAAGAATAACATTACCATCATACAGAAATATTTATATAAAGGGCATACGCAAATGGAGGCAGATAGTATGCATTCTGCCATTGAACGACGGTTGAGAAACCGTGACATAAACGTTCCTGCTGATTATATCCAGACGTTGCAACATACCCCAGGAACTTTCTCATTGTAACTGAAATATTTTCGACAGATCATGAGAAATTACAAGAGGAAAACTGATAGGGGTACAACCCCAGATGATGTTATGAAGCGTGCCGCCAGTTTAGTAATAGAAAATGAAGGAAACCGGCAATTCTCTATTAAGAAGTTGCGCATGATTTTAATATCCACTACTCCACTTTATCCAGATACATTAGTAAAGTGAAAAAATTACGTAATCTTCGATACACTTCAGAAATGCCAAAATCAGGATATGCCAAAGCTAGACTAGTGTTTACGGAAGAGCAAGAAAGCATTTTGGTGGCATATATCAAACGAAGTAGTGACATTATGTTTGGACTTGACCCTATCAGTGTGCAGTTTTGCATGAAATCAAGATTCCGTCATCATGGAATAAAAATCAACAAGCTGGAACATAGTGGTAGAATCTTTTTCTTAAAAGAAATTCTGAACTTTCGATTCGGCAACCAGAAGTCACGAGTCTTGCTCGAGCTACCAGCTTTAACCCAACAAATGTCAAGATGTTTTTTGAAAAATTGTCAGATGTTTTATCGCGTCATCCTTTTGAAGCTTTTTCCATTTGGAACAAGGACGAGACGGGCGTCTCAACAATTCGCCCAAGGAAAATTGTAGCACAGAAAGGTATGAAACAAGTTGGAACAACCATGTGACATATTAACAATATGTATATTGTTGTTCTGTGTTGAGTATCTATGGTTGGACATTGGCATGCCTGCAATGTCCATTGTCACTTGTCAATTGTTAGACGTAAGACACATGTGATAGACGCGACTTGTAGATGCTTGATGGTAATATAAAATTAATAAATAATCTGTGTTTAACCCTTCAACGGCTAGCGTTGCATATATGTAACGAAACAAGTGTTGTCAAAAAAACGACAACACAGCTTCATTGAACACTCTAGTGCAACGCCTATTGGCCGGCGTACTACTCGAAGATGGCCCAGCTCACATATAATAGTAATTCATCAGTATGTGTTCTGTCGTCGCTGCGATTGTATGCTCTTTGTGAAGTGAAATCGATATTTGATCGAAAATGGATTTTCGGCTCGAGTGAGTACCACTAAATATTTGTCTTCCGATAAATGTTGACAATTTTCTAGAATAATACTCTGGAATAGTTTACCTACATGACTATGTACTTGTTTTTATTAGAGCCAATTAGGTTTTTCATTTATAAGCTGCAGAACTTCGCTGTTACTTAAAAGTAACGCACGCTGTTCATGGTGGACAAAAATGATATTTTTCATGACAAGAGTGTTTCCTTTCAGACGCGGGTTGACGTTAGAGGAGGCTCTCCATATGGCGTACGATGATGATATAGATGTTCGTGAAATATTTATTGAGCCCCCTGATTCGAATATTCTCGGATGAAGATTCCGGAGAGGAAGATAGTGGTGGAAAGCTCGATAATCTTTCTGGGCGACAACTATCCCAAAAAGCGGAGGTAATTCTCAACCAACCTGTAGCCTTCTGTTCATCCGAACCAGAAGAATTCTTGTTTGAAAGACCCGGGATAAAAGATATCACCTGGTTGAATGGTGATTTTGAAGAAATGCCTAAACAATTTCCTCAGCCAGATTACACTAGATATGACAACATGAGTTACATCGATATCTTTGAATCTTTTTTGGATGAAGATATAATACAACTTCTTGTTGATGAATCGAATAAATATGCACTTTTCTGCAACAAACCTCATCCAAATATAAGTGAAGATGAAATGAAATGCGTTATTGCAATTCTGATAGTAACAGGCTATAATGAATCACCTGGAAGAGACTATTACTGGGATTCGAAAGCAGATATGAGAAATGCGTAAGTATTTGATTCTATGAGGCGAGACAGATTCAGGCAGATTCTCAAATATTTGCATTGTAGCGACAACACAAAACCCCATTTGGAAGATAAAATGTGGAAACTACGTCCATTCATGGACCTTTTGAAACGTAAGTTCATCGAGAATTGGATTCCTGAGCAACAGTTGGATTTTGACGAATCCATGATCAAATATTTTGGAAAGCATTCCTGTAAGCAGTTCATACGTGGGAAACCCATCAGGTTTGGATACAAGATGTGGTGTCTCAATCCACTTCTGGCCTACCTTGTGAATTTGATTTGTACCAAGGCAAAAATCCACGTGGTATTCTAAGTATGAGATCCGATTTGGAAAGTGTGCTGCCCCTCTTGATAAATATGATTGATGAATTTCCAGAACATTGCAAACATCTTCCAATGAAGTTTTATTTCGATAATCTTTTCACAAGTTTTAATTTGCTATATTACCTAAAACAGAAAGGTTATAATGGAAACCGGCACGATGGAGAGAATAGAATTCCCAAAAGTTGCAACTACCCCAAAAAAAGTAATGAGTAAAACGAAGAAGAGGGGAGACTTGTCAGTGCTATTGACAGAGAAGATGGAATTCTGATCACTAAATGGATGGAAATAATGTGGTGATAGTAGCATCTACATGTCATGGTATCAATCCAGTTACACAGGCTAAGAGGTGGTATTCTCCATCAGAGAAAAAAATCAATCCGGTGTCCCAACAAAACTGATAACAGAGTACAATAAATGTATGGGTGGCACAGATTTTATGGACCAACAAATTTCCAGGTACAGAATCTCTTTACGTAGAAAAAAGTGGTGGTGGTCAATATTCACTCCTTGATGCAGCTATAGTGAACGCTTGGATCCATCTAAAAGATGCAAACATCTCCCACCACTAATGCTCAGTTGCAGGAACGTCCGTTAAAATTTAAGGTCCCCCATAAACATTAATCCTCAATAGTTCCTTGTAATAATGGAGTATTTTAAGAGTTTCATGGAGCTTTAATTTTAACGGAAGCTTCCTGCAAATGACACTATGTCGGCTAGAATTGAGGAGAGAAATAGCCCAAGAATATCTCTCCAAATTTGGCTCAGTTCCAAGGGAGCAGGGAGACCTTCTACATCTAGGCCAAGTACCTCAAATAACCGAGTATCTGACAAATTTGAGATATGACAGCGATGGATCATTTACCACCACCATCCCCCAATAATAAGAAACGTCGTTGCGCTGGAGAAGGGATGTACATCCAGTGTACGTTTCAGTGCCTAAAAGTCATGTTATGACTCAGCAAAATTTTTCACTGAGAATTTTACTACAAAAACTGAAATAAAACATATTAAGTCTATCTATGGGAGATGATTACCCTTCAGTAGGGTCCTGTGGCGGTCTTCGAAGAACAGAAGGTCCGAAATATCATCGCTTGGAAGGCCAAACATGGTTGAAAACACCCTCCTGGCCAAAGAGCAGTCAATTGAATATTTTGTGTTTGAATATTGAAGGAATTTCGAAGGACAAAAGCGATTATGTTTCAAAATTAGCCGAAGAGCATGGTGTCGAGGTGGTGCTTCTCCAGGAAACACATACGGAAACTGAAGAAAATCTTCGTGCGAGGGGATCTCTAAAAGGTTATGTTTTGATTGATTTTTTACTAAGTAAAATTTATGGACTTGCATGTTATGTAAGAAAATCATTAGTATGTAATGTCCAGCTCATCCAGAAGGGTAATATTGAAGGTGTTTTTTTCATTGCTTTCAAATTTTGTGACATTTCTGTCATTAATATCTATAAACCTCCAAATGATATTTGGCCCAGAAATTTCAACATCAATGTTTTCCACCCATCCATTTACTGCGGAGATTTTAATTCGCATCATGTCATGTGGGGGTATGATAATAATGATAGAAACGGTATAGCTCTTACAGATTGGATGGAAGACCAGGATTACTATTTAATTTTTGACGCGAAAGACAAACCTTCTTTTCATTCTTCGAGGTGGAATAGAGGCTATAATCCTGATCTGTGTTTCGTTTCCCGTGATACTTCTTATAAACCTATCCCAATAAAGCGTAAAATTATGGGGGATTTTCCACGAAGCCAACATAGGCCTATGTTATTGACATTAGGTAATCCAATTGATTTCGTTTCATGCTTAAATAAACCCAGATGGAATTTTAAAAAAGCTAATTGGCTCAAATTTACGAATAAAATTGATAGTGATATAAGATGGATTCCACCTTCCCATGATAATTACTCTAGATTCGTAGGTGTAATTAAGGCTGCTGCGAAAAAGTTTATCCCTAGAGGTTTTCGTGAAAACTATGCACCTGGCTGGTCACAAGAAACCCAAAATTTATACGAAGAATATCAAAATTCACCCAATCAAGAAAGTTGTGATAAACTGATGAATTCAATTAATACCAGTCGAAAAGAGAAATGGAATAGCATAGTCACTAACATGAATTTTACACATTCTAGTAGGAGTTCATGGGATGTTTTGAGAAAATTAGGCGAAGCTGCACCAATCACAACGTCAGCTCCAAAAATTGATCCTAAATTGGTTGCTCGTCGTCTCGTTAACGTTTCTAATTCGGTCGAATTATCAAAATCAAAAATCAAAGATATGAAACACAAGTTGCATAAATTCAGAAAATCAAACAAGGAATTAGACGAAATTTCTAGCCCGTTCAACATCGATGAATTAAAATCAGCGATTAAATGCACAAAATCCAGGAAAGCAGCGGGTTTCGATGGAATCTATCCAGAATTCATCAAACACTTGGGCAAACGAGCCTTATCCTGGTTACTTTCATTTTATAATAATATTTTGAATACTGGTAATTTTCCGACCGAATTTCGTAAATCGAAAGTCATAGCAATTTTAAAAAAAGGAAAGAATCCCTCCGATCCTAGTAGCTATCGACCAATTAGTTTATTGAGTGTTCCCTTCAAAATTTTAGAACGACTGATCCTTTTAAGAATTGAAACGAAGTTGGATAATTCTCTACAAAATTGCCAAGGGGGTTTCAGAAAAAATAGAAATTGCTGCGATCAGGTTCTTAGTCTTACCACCTTATTGAATTGGGTTTAATAATAAATGGAAAACAGGTACAGCTTTTGTGGATTTATTGCAGCATATGATACTGTTTTGGAAAATGGTTTGATTTTTAAAATTTACCAGTCATCTGAAATGTGGAAAAATGGTCAAATTGATAGAAAATATGCTGTAAGCAGAAAGGTTCGTGTTTTTGTCGACGGGAATAGTAGTAATTTCAGAACATTGAATAACGGTCTTCCACAGGGGTCAGTCTTATCACCTCTTCTTTTTAATTTATATTTGTGGGATATCCCTACAACTTCATCTGAAAAATTCATATACGCGATGATATTGCTTTGGCTTTCCATCATTCGGATTTCAAAACATAGAGAATAATCTTTCTGCAGATTTAGAAATTCTAAAAAATTATTTCTTCGACTGGCGTTTATGTCCAAATGCTAACAAAACCGAAGTCTCGTGTTTCCATTTGGATAATCATCAGAAATATAGAAAATTGAATGTACTTTTGTGTAATTCTTTTCTCAAACATAATTTCAATCCTAAATATCTAGGCGTAAAAACTAGATTCTTCTCTTAATTTCAAAGCCATTTGGATGATTTACGAATGAAGCTAAAAACAAGAAATAATATAATTCAAAAAACTTGCTGGTACTTCATGGGGTGCGGACGCAACAACTCTTCGTACTGCAGCTCTAGCCTTAGTGTACTCTACTGCTGAATATTGTTGCCCCGTTTGGGCAACAGTGCACATGTACATAAGATCGATGCACAATTAAAATTTTTCCATGAGAATAGTAACTGGAACAATAAAATCAACACCAACTCCATGGTTACCAGTTCTTTCAAACATTTCTCCTCCACATATCCGCAGGCAGGTCATTACTTCGAAATTTGGAACAAATTTAATTTTTCGACAAATTCATATCAAATACTCTCATATATTCCAGACAATAAGATTCCTCGATAAAATCCCGTAAACCTTTTTGGTCAAATTCTTTTCTGAACTCAAATGAAAGTGATAAATCAATTTGGCAATCCAGTGGAATTTATGTAATATACAGAACAAAGATTTAATAACTGATCCCTCGAATAAAGTTCCTGGATTTGATCTTCCAAGGAAAATATGGACTGTTCTCAATCGTATAAGAACAGGTCATGGACGTTGCAATAGTATGCTTTTCAGATGGAATTCAGTTGAGAGTCCTAGTTGCGAATGCGGAGAAGCAGAGGAGACAATTGAACACTGATAAATAACTGTTCTATATAAATTTCAGGATGGCTTGAGAGCTATACATGAAATTACCGACTCGTTTTTGAATTGGGTTATTAATTTTAAATCGATTAATAGAGTTTTCAATCATTTATTTTTCTGTTCCTTTTTACTGCTTTGATTTTCTCGTTTCAGAATCCCGAAGGCCTCCTGGAGAGGGTTATCGTTCGGTCTGAATGAAGAAAGAATCCTTCATATTCTAATAGTTTTTAAGTGTCATTTTTGTTGAAACGGCGAGACAGGGTTTTTTCTACTGGGGTTTTTCTGAGCTCTGGTATCATACGAAAAAATAGTATGGTACCCGTTTTGCACCAACCTCAGTTAGGGATTTTTTATTTTTGTTTTATGTATTGTATTATGTTAGCTCTTGATTTCAAAAGAATATATATATATATAATGTCAATTCCATAGAAAGTGAACATGACCTAAATTTTTGTATCCCTGAAACTGCTAGCGTTACTTATATGTAACATTATTTTTTGTGAGAAATATATATATTTTTTTAAACTGCTTGAATTAAAGTTGTTCAGTAAACCTTTTCAAATAAGAATTTCAGAGATATACTTGTATTTCAAAGAAAAAAATAATTCCGCCCTCAGAGGGTTAATTACAATATCATAACAGGAAAAAGACATAAAACGATACATGGTGACAGGTTATACGATTTCAAAACGAATAATATTTTGGTCAAAACGTGAGTACTTCACCTTCTTAAAATGGAAACACTCATTGGAAGTTTTAAACCACCAAGAAGCCTAATATTTGATAAGAATATTCATAAAAACTTCGAAGTATTCTTAAGACGTTTGGACTTGCATGCGCACTGGAAAACATTCGCAGGGGATACTCTGGCCAGCACATTTATATATGTTGCGACAGCCAGGGAACTCTGAAATCTCTATCTGATGTTAGAGTTGATTCTCTTCTGGTAGAAGAATGCAGGAAAGCTCTGCGTGGGCTGGGCTCTGATAACTTTTTAAAAGTGATCTGGTGTCCGGCTCATGCGGATATACCTGGTAACGTCAAGGCAGATGAACTGGCTAGGCGGGGAGCCGGATTAGCATTTGTTGGTCCGGAGCCTTCGCTGCCAATCTGTCGCACATCTGTCAGAAGTTTCTTCAGGAACTGGCTGAACAGGGAATTACCTCGGAATGGAGCGCAGGGGTGGGCCTGAGGTGGTCGAGGATTCTCATTGAGAAACCGTCCTCGCGATCTGGGTCAATAGGCTTCTGCTGCTGGAGAGGAAACAACTCAGTCTGGTGACTGGTGCATTGACTGGTCACCTGTTAACAAGCATTTGAAGAGAATGGGATTGACGAGCTGCTCCCTATGCCGGTGGTGCAGGAGTACTGATGAAACGGTTGAGCATATTTTGTTCAACTGTGAAACCTTACTGAGTTAAGGTCAACACACCTAGGAAATCCAACACCTTCTATCCTATGGTGAGAGGGACCACTCCTGGCAGGCTCGCGACATTTCTGTCTTCGTGTCTGAGGAGCTGAGTCTCTGTAGAATGATGCGGGTGAACAATGGGCCACTAGGCCTCAGTTCGGCCGGTAAGGCACCGCACAGAAGAAGAAGAAGAAGAAGACGTTTGGACATAATTATACATGAGAGCGACAGGTCTAAATGGGAAAGACGAAACAACAAAAAATAGCAATATTCCTCAACCTAGCTGGCGAAGAAGCACAGATAAAATTTCAAACATTTGATCTGTCTGAACAAAAACGGCAGAAATATGAAGAGGTCGTCAATGCCTTTCAAGAATACTACAAATTTTTCACTCGTATACAACAAGAAGGAGAAAGTTTTGACAATTTCATCACTGAATTCTGGCGTCAACATGCAATTTTGGTAACCTGGAAAAATCGTTGCTAAGAGACAACATTGTAAGTGGGATACGGGATCTATCAATACAAGAAAGATTACTGCAGCAATCAAGGCTAACATTGGAAAAAGCTGAAGAGATATGCAGAGGTTCAGAGATAAGTAAGAGACAGGTGAAGGAGTTGAAGAAGATCAGTTGGAGAACGTTCAGCGTAAATTCGATAAATTTCTGGTTTGGAGGGAAGACACTGTATATCCTCCAATATTTGAACTCTGCTAGGACTAATCTGAACCTACAATCGCCAATTAATTTCATGTGTAATATTTACAATACTGTGGCTGATAAGTGTGATGTAACTGTTTATTCTATAGATAAAATAGTGGGTATATATGTTAATTCTATTGACTGGGGGGGCTGCAGCCCCTCCCACAAAAGATTACATTTCTTCGTTATTCCTTTCTTCTGTATTTTTTGAAACGTTCGTATTTGTTGTATCATCAAGAGTTGTTTAGTTGAGCCCCCCAAACAAAATCCTGGCTGCGCCACTGCCCATGAAGACCAAAATGCCATACTTCCTTCTGCATCAACTTTTTCCGAGTCAACTCAATATTCAGAAATGAATTCATTAGCTTCTAATAATGATTACTATGAATTAGTTTCGGTCCCATATAATCAACAGACTTCAGAAGTTTACGATAAAATTGGGATTTCAGATTTCATATCAAGCGAATGTGAAGAGATTCCACTGGTTCTACCAGAAGCATTAAACATCACAGAGTCCTCAGATATCGCTCAAATATCGAACTTAAACCATGCACAAGATTATTCAGATATGGTCATATTTGATTTTGATGAACCAATTATTTATCATACCCCTGACGATGGTATCGAAATATTATCAGAGTTAAAGGAATCAAATTTTTCACTTGATGCTGACTTTCATCAAGACAATTATGTCGTTTCGGAGCCATCCTTCTTAAAGCTCGTTGATTATGACTCGTCCAGTAGCGAATTTGATCAAAATAATACCACCTGCAATACACATAAACGTTTACACCGAAATTCTTCAGATATTGCTTTGAGAATAATATCACTTTAGAAAAATGATATAATTTAGTTTTATGACTGCAGCAGTTCAACGGATACTATAGAAAATACAGGAGGGAAAATTGTTTGAAAAAGCAAAAATGACCGTGCAGAAAGTATCTAAGAAATGTTTGAACAAGTTCGGTGCAAATAAGTGAGTTAGAAAGAATCCTTGTAGCGATAATTGCCCGAACCAATGTATTTTAAAATTTCCACAGATAGTAAGAGAACATATTTTTGAATTTTATTGGGGTTTAGGTAGTTTACAAAGGCAACGCGACTGGTTGCTGTCCTGCATTAAAGATGTTCCAATAAAAAGACGAAAACAGGAGGCTCAAGACAGCAGACGACAATGCTCTTACAAATACTTCATCCGGTGGAATGATGTAGAACACGAAGTTTGTCAACAATTCTTATTAAAAACCTTAGATATATCTCAAATGAGAAATCTATGTCAGCCGCGCTATCCAAGATAGATCAAAGAGGTAAACACGTGCCCCATAACAAAACTGGAAACAAACAAAAACTCAATGTTTTGGACTATATAAAGATGCTACCTGCCGTACCATCTCATTATTGCAGGAATAAAACATCAAGAAGATACTTACCTACTGAATTTCGGAACGTTTCATACCTTTACGAACTTTTTAGGAAAAATCAGTTAGAAAAAGGTATAACTAAGAATGACATCGTTTCGCTGCAAGTTTTTCGGAAAATTTTCAAGACAGAATTCAATATTGGATTTCATTTTCCGAAGAAAGATAAATGCAAAATATGTGAAGTGAGGAAGGACAGAGATTTTGAAGAAACGGAAGAATCGAAGCAAATGTTTGAAAAACACTTAAAAAACAAAGACCTTTGCAAGGAGTCATTCCTGGTTGATCAGAAGAAAAGTCTTTCAGATCCAGGATTTTTATGTGTCAGTTTCGATTTACAAAAGGTGTTAAACACACCCCATGGGGACAATTTGCTTCTTTATTATTCCAGGAAATACGCTTTTTATAATTTAAGTGTTTACGAGAGTGGAACTCAAAATGGTTTTTGCTATTTATGGGGAGAATGTGATGGAGGACATGGAAGTAATGAAATATGCACAATCATTCATAAATATCTGGAAGAAGTTGATAAAAGACAAACAATTCAACACCTTTCACTGAATTGTGATAGCTGTTATGGTCAAAATAAAAATAAAGCGATGTTTGTAATGATATCACATTTTCTCAAAAAGTCTAGTCAAATAAGATCGATAAGTGTTCGATACCTACTACCAGGCCATACTTATATGCCGGTAGATTCCGTATTTATAATTATCAAAGTAAATGTTGTATGTTGACATGGTCACGAGTAATTTTTTATTATCACTTATCTATATAAAATATATATAAATATAAAAAAAAAGTTATGACACCATTTCCAAACAGCTGCAATGAAGTCTATAACACAGTTTGAAACTATTATTGCTAAATTGCGTCTATGGATAAAATTCAGACTGAAGTATTATATAAAAAATTAAGATATTTTATTATTTTTGTGTAAGAGTTACTTAATTCGACATCAGTCATTAAATGAAGAAGAATATTCAAACACTTCGTACTCTGTAGACATATGGTAGAGATAGAAACTTTGATTGACCTTTAACCTTTGTCGGCTTACTCGGCTTTGTCATATTCTGTTATCTGTGGGCTTTGTCTTTGTGGTAGACATTTTACGGGTGCGGCGTCATCATTAATACGTTGGAAGAGCAGTCTAGATACGATATTTGAAAATGTTTAAAATTGTAAAAACTATAGAAGATGGTGAAGTGTTTTTCACCTCAGTGCCATCATCGTGGATTAGAGAAAACTTTTTATACTTTCCAATCGGAAATTGGAAAAAGTTCAGAAAGGAACAAACGTGCTCCCGAAAGAGATTGGACTAAAATACCTTATTCTGAAGTGAGAAAGAAAATTTATGATAACCTAACGGATGCTCTCGCTGCGGAAAAGAAAATTGCAGACTTTGATAATACCGAAGAGGAGGAAACGTAAGTACCTATTATGCAGTTTGCTGCCATATCGTATTTTTTCTTGGTAATCATAACTTTTCTTCTTGTGTCTGTGAGCGGCCCTCAAAATATGCCATATTATTATTTCCTTTATATGAATATTTTCAACAGATTCTGTATTGAAAAGTGGGGCTGAGAGGGTATCTAACCCTTAACTACTGACAGGAGTCTCACAGACTCCTCGAAGCATACAAATCGTCCTATCTCTTACCACTTTATAAACAGTTGGCTATTGCTTTCAGTACCTTCCTGAATTTAGGCAAGTGAGCATGTATTCAAATTTCAAGGATTTTCACTCGACCTTGGTCGAGTTATATCGTGAGAGGAGTCTGTGGGACTCCGTGTCAGGGTAAGTGTTACAAAACTCGTATAACTAGCACATCATGAAAAGCCAATGACAAGATTCGATTTTGTCAAAAACTGGCATTTGAGTTAATTGAGTAGCACTTTCATTCGAGGTTAGAAACGAATCTGTTCTTTCCTCATGTATTGAGCATTCTTCAAGTACCCTCTGTACCAGAGCCTCAAAATCAGGATGGAACCCTTTTCACTAGAAAATATTACCACATATGCCCTCCGAAATTTTTTTTCAGTTTATTTTTGCAATGTTCTGTTTATGTTTTATTTACTCCTCATACTAGGAAAATTCTATTTCAAAAGGAATTATAGATATTTCGATTTTATCACCTCCATACAGTTGTTATAAAAGTCATCGGGATGTTAAATTTGGTAATTTTTCCGAATACTTTTTTATTTTTGAAGAATAGAGATCTTGTATAAGGTCTTCTTTTATCTGAATGAGGTGAATTATCTTTATTAATTCATAGATCATCCAAAAGTGTAGTGAAAAACTGGGAAAATGCCTTATGAAAAAGGAGTCTGTCGGACTCCGTGTCAGGATTTGTGTGAGAAACTAAGTGTCAGTAGTTAAGGGCTAATCTATTTTGAGGGTCCCCCATAACCTGACCTTACCTAATGGGGGCTGTAATCTAGTTGGATTCGATTGAATATTCATTATCCAATAACTAAAATAATTATCAAATTTAGAAGTCAATAATAATAAATCAACTAAAAAAATGATGTTTTCAGGTATCTGGAGAATAAAAAGACACACCGATTGCATCCTGCTGAGTGTTATGATGAAAGAGATGAAAAATAACTTTGATTTCAACAATGAAGTGAACTCAACATCAACATATCATCTGTCTTATTCTAATACTGGGTCCAGCCCTGCAGTGTCGGGAGGTTCAGAAGAAATTAATAATACTTTGGAAAACAATGCATGCTTTGTTTTTCAAGATGAATCATTAAGCAATGCTACCAGTCACCCCAGTAATATTTTTGATCTGAAAATTCCAGAAATTTCTGAAGTGAAACAAGAAGTTCAAGAAATTCATAAAAAAGTTGAATAGAATAGTGAAGAAATTTCTAAATTACATTATGAAATAATTAAACTACACTCAAAAGCAGACCAAATACTACAGTTACTGAACAACAGGGTCACTGTAATTGATAATAGAACTCTAATAGGTTTACAAAATGATATTAACCACATTGAAGTCACCAGCGAAAATGAGCTCGAGCTCTTCAAATTTCCAATTGAGAACACAGAAAACTTGAACTTATTTGAGACTAAATTGGCTGAAAAAGAATTTTTCAAAAAAGTTTTCTCAAAATTCAGTCTAGAATTCTCAAATACAGGCTACAAATGGAAACAGATTGCCTATATTCTTGTAACCCGAATATTTAAAAGGCAATTATTAACGGATTATTCCTGGACTGGAATTTCAAAAAACAATACAAAAAAAGTTTCAGCAGTTTGGTTTTGGTTAATAGATTATTTTTTCAAATTGTTAAAAAAGCAGATGCTTCTTACACAGATTTACTACATGAGGAATTTTTCAAAATGGCCATCCTAAAATATAGCAGCTCTAGAGCAAAAACGGCTCTAAACGCTAAAAGAACATCGGCACCTCGAACAAAGATTTCAAAATCAAAACTGCAATTGACATTGCATGATGGAGAGAGGGACTCGGCAGACGAAGAGGAAACCTTACTGAGGCATGATAAGACCAATGTAAAGGATAATGAGGAATATGATTAAAAATTGAATGAAAAATGAAAATGAATAAAAGAATGTTTATAGGTATTTTATCTTTTTACTTTGATCCAAACACTTTCTGACACTACTTTGAGGTAATTCTAATGAAATATTTTTTTTTAATAAAACAAAAATGAATGAATGGTAAGTATTCCACTTTTACTGAAACTGATTACTTATTTTCAGTAAATATAACAACTACATTTTTTCATTCAAAAGTATGTATTAATGGAAAAAATACAGTTTCATCGTCAGAATTCAAAGAAAATAATTTGCATTTTATTTCACTGATATTGTAAGACTTTGCAGGGTTAAAGATATCTTTATCTACACAGTAAATATCTAGGTACGAAGAATGAATGGGTTGTTCGAAAAAATTTCTTTTGTTCCTTATTTCTTTACCAAAAATAATGTTATGTTTCTCTGTAGATATGGCGTACTCCATTGCAATAATTTCATCACTATTAGTCAGAGACCATTTGTTTTTTTTATCATTCTCAATTCTAATCCTTTCCGAACAATTATTCTTTTCAATTCTGACTCCTTATTTTCGAATAATCGATTTTTGTTGTTTGGGCTTCCTGCTAGGATACTTAACTTTGAGAATTCGATTAAACGCATAGCAACTTGCTGTAGAGGTAAATGTCCACTTCTTAGCAATGATTTTATATAGCCTAAATGATTTTCGAATGGGTATGTGCTAATATTTCCCAGTGGACCAAATCTTTTCACGTCATTGACTACATGGCAAGGATTATGTACATTACTACCTATAACCATTTGAATAATTTATCGCTGAGGTCCAAATATTTGAAATAGCGTCTTGAAGAACAAATTCTCACGGCGCAAAACAAAAGAAGAAAATGCAGGTATGACTCTATATTCAGCATTTTCTTCAATATCACTGGTCCTAGATACATTAGAAACGTTCTAAATTCGGTTCCTTTCCAAAATTTCAGCTGGTCCAGTCCTCTTACTGCTCTATGGATATCAGTTGGAAACATTTCGTTACATTTAATTAGATTTTCAGACATTTGAGAAATTTGAATCGCACTAAATTTATTTTTTTTTAAATTGAAGCTACCATGCGTCCATCCAACCAGACATTTTTTCATTATTCCTAAATGCAGCAGATGAAGGCCATCGGCAACTACAAAATCCTGTACCATGTCGATGTCAAGATTCTCAAGTGGAGTATCTTCTTTATGGTGATCCTCATCTAGACGCATTCGAAAGCTCTAATCTGTTTTCAAAACTGCATTCAATTGTTTATGGAAGCTAACATGATGTCCTTCTTTGAAATACTCTCCTTCAACTGTGCATTTCAAGCAACCATGCTTGTGATTAAAATTTACAGTTCCTAAAAAATTTTGAGATAGAAATATTAATAAAAAATATTTTCAAGCAATATGGAAC
The DNA here is from genome assembly GCA_013421045.1 of Propylea japonica. Lineage (NCBI taxonomy): Eukaryota > Metazoa > Arthropoda > Insecta > Coleoptera > Coccinellidae > Propylea > Propylea japonica. The sequence goes on along the minus strand of JACDNR010000260.1, from coordinate 20,159 downwards.
TTACCTTTGATGAATGCTCTAGCTGGAGAGTCGCATATGAAGCAGCCTACTTTATATAGTACCTTTGATTATCAATAATTATGCCAGTACTTTTGATTTCCTTCAACTCTCCAACAAACAATTTGAGAAATTCTTGTAAATTGGGTTTTTCTTTGCCAAAATAAATTGCTATCGTCATTGGCGGCATATCAATTACATCGGAAATAACTGCTAAAATGGGCCAAAATTCATATTTAGAACTTTCATGAATTAGTATTCCGTCGACATTGAAGTTCAAAGTCAATGGACTCATTACTTTGGAATTTTGTAAATATATTTCAAGACTGTTCTTGATTCCATGGTACCAAAATTTACCGTCTTTGGTGGGGCCCATATTCACAATTTTAACTTCCTTGGGAGTATCTAACAGAGTTCTGCTATCTTTTGGTAATTCACTATGTCCTGATTCCAATAAAATACCTAGTAATTCATTAAGCGCGTTGTGTTTTATTTTACAACGTATAGCCCAGGCCTTCAATCTGTTTTTGAATTTCATTTTATCGGCTATGTCAGTGAATACCTCAACATCATTAACATCCTTATCATCGGTATTGTCAGACGTTTCTTTGCGAAAAATTTCTTCAACGGAATCATTTTTCGCATCTTCTCTATCACCTTGTTCAGTCCAAATGAGTTCTAGTTGATTTGCTGAACTTAAGGAATGAATATTTTGTGTTTTTATTTCAACAGAATTTCCATATTTATAATCATCGCATTGTCTGTATTTCTTAATACGGTTATAAAAAGAAGTTGAATGCTTATATTGTTTCTTGCGATGTCTATTCATTTTATGAAATAGTAAATATGTAATTCTTCTAATATGAAAATGGAGCAAACATATGACATCTAAGCAACTGATAATATTAGATGATATATATTATTATATTGATAGATATTGAACCAGATTGTGAGCCAAACGATGTAGAATATAATGAGTCACAAAATTATCTTGAAATAAACGAAAACTCTGAAGATGAAAACTTAGAAAATTATTCAGATGAAAATTTTCACGAACTAGCCTGGAACAATTTATCGACCTAAATTCTGCTTTAGACAATAAAAATCAAACCTTACATTGAATTCCAAAATCCTAAGTGCAAACTTCTTATAGATAGCGGATGTATGTATGTCTAATTGACCCAAAATTTGCTTATAATAACTTTCCCAAAAATATTTTTAAAGAATCGACAACTTTAACTGCATGTATGAAGCAGGAAACTTCTAATGAAAAAGTACTTATACCAGTATTTAGAGAATTCTAAATTGATGATTTTCAACCATTCATACTTTACAAATTTCACAAAAATTACGATGGATTAATAGGAGCAGATTTCTTGAATAAATATGGACTAAATTTAGATTTCAAAAACCAAATTTTAACTAATGAATATTGTAAGATTCCATTTCAATATCAAAAAGTTCCCCAAAAATCCTCAAACATTCCAATAGATCTTAGTCATTTGGAATCAAAAATTCGAAACCAACTGACAAAAATTCTCCAGACGAACGAAGATGTTTAACAACTACCTGATCAACCACTCAAATTTTCTAGTAACATTAAACACAAAATTAGAACGACTGACGAAATTCCTGAACACGGTAAAATGTATAACTATCCAGAAATTCATAGAGCGGAAGTACAACGACAAATTGAAGACATGTTAGAGAAAAAAATAATTAGACCGAGTATTTCTCCATGGTCCTTTCCCGTTGTCATAGTTCCCAAAAAACAGGACAAATCTAGACAAACGAAATGGCGAATTGCCATAGACTATAGAAAACTGAACGACAAAACCATAGACGACAAATATCCCTTACCCCAAATCGATAACATATTAAATAAATTAGGCAACAAAAAATACTTTACCACACTTGACTTAGCATCCGGTTTTCACCAGATAGAACTCGACGAAGAATCTATAGAAAAAACGGCCTTTACCGTAGAAAACGGACATTACGAATTTCTTAGAATGCCTTTTGGACTCGAAAACGCCCCAAAAACTTTCCAGCGGCTAATGAATAATGTTTTAAAAACGTATATAGGTATAATCTGTTATGTATACATGGACGATGTAGTTATTTTTTCGGATACTGAAGAACAACATTTGGCAGACATCCATACCATCTTAGAAGCACTCAAAATTGATCATTTAAAAATCCAACTTGATAAATGCCATTTTTTCAAAACTGAAACTGAATTTTTAGGTCACATTAACACACCTCAAGGAATTAAACCAAACCCTAATAAATTGAAAGTTATTACTGACTTTCCAATTCCAAAAACTCAAAGAGAAATTAAGTCGTTCTTCGGATTAATAGGTTATTACAGAAAATTCATTCCAAATTTCGCTAAATTAACGAAACCTCTAACATTATGCCTGAGAAAAGATTCAAAAATTAACATTGACGATTTAAATTACATCGAAGCATTTGAAACTTGTAAGCGGAATCTAATGAACGATCCAATATTAAGTTACCCTGACTTTGATAAACCTTTTATTCTCACGACAGACGCATCCGGTTATGCAGTAGGATCAGTTTTATCGCAAGGAAATTCCCCGAATGATCTTCCAATTGCATTCGCGAGTAGAACGCTAAATGACGCCGAAACAAGATACAGTACGATAGAAAAGGAATTGTTAGCTATCGTATGGTCATGCAAATATTTCCGACAATATCTCTACGGACGCAAATTCACGATTTACACAGACCATAAACCTTTACGTTGGTTATTTTCTTCAAAGGAGCCAAATTCCAGACTAATGAGATGGCGTATTCAGTTAGAAGAATTCGACTACGAAATTAAATACCAAAAAGGTTCGACAAATAACGCAGACGCACTTTCGAGGATTAAAATTGACAAAATTAATATCGAAATTAATGGTATTGAAGATGATTTAGATTCAATTGCAAATCAAATAACGACCGAAGAATTAGACGATTGTTTGAATTTACTTAATGCAAATAACCAGACTGAAACCCCTAGTACTAGTCAAAATGACAATATTATAGATTTCGAAACAGGCGACATAACTGTTCACAGTACTTTAGAAAATCCTATTCTCGAATTGCCTATTACCGAAAGAAGTTTAAATTCTGCAGCCCTACAAATAATTTTCAAAACGACTCCAAATTATAAAGTAACAAAATCAAAAATTTTTGGTGATAAACTTAGATTCAGAGTTTCCATCAACCAAATTGAAAATGATTTCATAAAATTCATCAAGGAATTTATTCAACCCAAAAAAGCATACACCTTGTATTTTGCCTCTCAAGAATTGGAAAAACCACTTATATACAGGAAAAATTCGATTAGAAATCTTATGACTTAAAAATTTCCAACATTTTTCTAGAAGACGTAGAAGACAAAGAAGAACAACTTCTTCGCATACAACAATACCACGAGACAAAAACTATCCATCGCGGATTACGAGAAAATCTTATAAGTCTAAAACGTAAATATTACTGGCCCAACATGGACAAAGACGTTAGGAACTACATAAATTCTTGTGAATTATGTCAGAAAAATAAATACGAACGCACCCCAATCCAAATTCAATTCGGACCCAACCCTATCGGAACGAAGCCATTACGCACGTTTACTGCGACACGATTAGGTTCAATCAAACGTATTGCCTTAGTATCGTAGACTCATTTTCAAGATTAGGACAATGTTATACATTAATTCAAACAGGAACAGAAATTTTAGACAAGTTATTAATTTTCTTTAGCCATTACGGAATTCCTAACAAATTACATGTGATAATGGTCTCGAATTCAAGAACAACGTTATACAAGATTTTTGTAAAGTCCACAAAATCGAAATTCAGTACATTACAAACTACAATCCCAATTCCAATACCGTAGTTGAACGATTTCATTCCACATTAATAGAACAATTGAGGACAATTACAGACAAAAATTTTACTTTCCAGAATAGATTATCTCAAGCATTACTCAGTTACAATAATTCAAACCATGCGAGCTTAGAAATGACCCCTATGCAAATAATTAAGGCAGACTTGAAATACTCATTACCTATTGAACAAACACATAATGAACGATTACAAAATTACGTGGAAAATTACGTCGAAAATTTTAATGACATAACGAAACATTTGGAACAAAATAGACAAAAAAATATTCAACGCTTAGAAAAAACTAATGAAAAACGATCAGCAAAGGAAGACCACCCTTTAAACAAAAACCCAACCTAAATCAAAAATCCTATGACACGAAAATTAGATCCCCATTCAAAAAAATTGATGCCTGTGAAATAGATAAAAATCGAATCCAAGATAAGAAAAACGAGCATATCTACCATAAAAAAATCATGAAACAGAGAAAAAACTAGTTTCAAAATTTTGTTTCAAAATTATCCAAAATGGAATACACTTTCATACTTTTCATACTTCTCGGAATAATAACCTTCTCGATATCCCTTGAAATTATCCAAATCCAAAACAGCATACTACCCATTTCACTAGGTAAAACCTACGTAACTCACAAAAACTTACAACTTTTATACCATATTGACCTAGCCAAAATCGAACAAATCATAATTAATTATCAAACTAAAATAGACAACTACAAAAACTCAAAATTGAATTTCGCACAAACTGCAAATTATCGATATTTAAGACACTAACGAAATAAACCTGAATGCATTAGAAGAACTTTTGAACGAAAAAATACGAATCAAAAGAGGAAAAATTTTAAAATTTCTATTCGGAACACTCAATTCTGATGACGAAGCTTTATATCAAAGTTATTTCAACAGTATCAAAAATAACGGACAAATATTATTTCGAAATCAAAAACAAATCGCAACCATAGTGAATGACTTAAAAAATAAGTATATCAGTAAATTCCAGAAAATGTCAGAAAATCTTAAATTGCTGTTAGCTTTGCGAGGTTACATTTATTGCACGAATCAGTTTACCATATTCCAAATTTCTAGAATTGATCAAAAATGAAAATATTATACCAGTTCATCACCTGAAAGACTATTATCAATTGTGTCACACGAAAGTTATTTTCAAAAACAAAATTTTATTATTTCTGATTTCAATTCCATTAGTTCAAAATAGTTATTTATTATACAAGGGAAAAAAGTATTAGATTTTAGCTCGAGGTTATATTGTTTCCCGACGCGAAGCGGAGGGAGACAAAAAACCGAGAGCTAAAATCTACTATTTTTCCCGTGTATAATACACTATTTTTTTCCTGTGACAAGAAAAACAACGATTTAATAGTGAAAGAAATATAACTTCTCACGAAATTACTTTTTCCCCGGGAAAAAAGTGAGTCTTTTTTCCCGGCTACATAGAGAATCAATTTTTGACAGGGAAAAAAGCAATTTCGTAAAAAGTCATATTTTGTGACCTGTCAAGAGATATAAAATGTCACATTTTTTTCCCGTCACAGAAAAAAGAATATTATGATCTATACAAATTTTATTATCTCCCACAAAATAATGAATCCGTTCCATATACCAATCCTTATTTGCTCTCGCAAGAAGAAAAGCTGAAATGGTCCACCAGACACTGCCATCCAGTGGAAAACGACTACTTATGCGATCAAGACTCACTAGAAAAAATTCCGAAGTGCCTGGAAAATATCCTCAGCAACCACACCGAAAATTGCCAGAGAATACCAAAAATTTCAACCCAGGACCTGAAGATCCTAGAAGATGGAAGCATTCTCTCAATTCAAAATGAGAAAATAATCGAAAAATGTCCATTGCAAACGAAACATCATTTCCTTCCTACGATGGCCATTCTACGTACCAAATGTACCATCAGTAACAAAGAAAAGGAAATAGTTCCAACCACAAATATCAGCGAAGAGAGAATCGTCCTTCTACAAACACCACACAAGTTACCCCAGGAATACACAAAAGAAGAACATCAACCAGAACACGACATCCCTGACATCGAATTGGAAGAAACCAACCAGTGGAATCTTCCTCAGACTGCGTTTAATTCAATTTTCTATTTGATAATTCTAATAATTATAATAATCACTTTTTACTTTATTTTCAATCTTGCTTTATCCAAAAATAATTTATGTGAAAATAAAGCTACAACCATAGGTGATACCTTTAACCAAAATGGGGAGGAATTATGTAATGCCAACCCTGAATTCCTTTAGCCAAGATAATCTTATTACAGCTTTTCTAATTCATATACCTATGTTATAACGTGCATAATTGCAACTCAACATTTCTGTCGACTTTAGACAATATGATTATAAAATGATTGTGAATGCATCTCTCGAGGAGATTAAGTATCGGGACATTGTATGCTTTGCTTTGCTTAATAAAGTTGATTTTTTAAAAATACGGTTTATCTTCCTAAAAACATAATTATATACATATATACTGAAATGGTGGTTAGCGACTAACTGGTAATAATAGTGTACATGTACAGGGTGGCCATTTGAAAACGATACAGACGAGATTACAGACGAAATAAATTTTTTCGATAGAAATGCTCGGATAGGTCGATTTCTGTTTCGAGGGGGACAACTTAAGATGTACGTTACGGACGCATAGCGCTTCAACCCTTGCTACTACAACCCTCACCCCCAAATTTTGAATAGGGAAGATGGGGTGAGTGATACCTCATTTGAAAGGTATTCTTATTGATTTACTGATTTCAGCACTAAGTATTTGAAATGAAGTGGTGTTTTCATGGCACTTGTAGAGTTTTTTGTGAAAAATCGACATTTTGAGCTTCAAAGCAGCCATGACTGTGGCTTCCTTCCTCCAATCCACTGACGTAGAAATCTTAATCAAGATGTCGAACAAACAAAGCGTATTGCGAAGGAGCTCAATCTTGCTGAAACTCAATCTAAATTATCTTCGATATAATTTGCAGTATTTCCAATAACATGCGGTAACACTTGATCGATAGAAATCTCCAAAAAGTCCAAATACGTACAATCTCTAATCAGATTACCAGGTAAGGAAATCAAATCATTAATGATGCCACAGAAATATTCCAGTCCCAATTCGTGAAACGATTTCCGACTCAATTATGAAGTGTTTTCTCAGTTGGCTTCAATAATGTTTTCATTTTGTTGATTATTGAATTCATATCTTTTTCAAAAAAATGAGAATCGATAATTTTTTATTTATTACGAAGAGATCATTAAGTTGGCTTACTGGTTCTTTGACATGTGAATTATCCTTAGTTTTGAATCGAGACTTGTATGTGTTCTAATTCATTGTTCGACATGGTTTATTCAATTGCAGAGCGGGTGGAAATAATTTCACTTTTTTTGCAAACAATCAATGTGCGAATACAACCGCAGAATTCTTCAATCAACGACATTTAGATAAACATGTTAATGGAAGAGTATGTTTTGGAATTAGTGTCAAAGTTTCAAGAAACCGGGAACGTGGCTAATAAAAAACGAAACATGGAAAGGAATTTAGCAGCTGTTCGTGGACAGATTGCTCTGAATCCAATGACGAGTACGAGGCAGCTAGCACATGAATCTAGTTAGGGTACGTTCAGATGATGAGCGCTCAACGCGCGTTCTGCTAACGCGCGTTTACAACTACATATATCTTGTTTAGGGACGTTCAGATGATGGGCGTTCAAAATACATGTAGTTGTAAACGCGCGTTAGCAAAACGCGCGTTGAGCGCTCATCATCTGAACGTACCCTAACACGAACTCGAATTGAAATATTTTGAAGCATCATAAATTCCATCCTTACAAAATCCATCTTTCACACGCACTAAACGAAGATGATTTTGACCGTCAGTCGTGTTGAATTTTGTGATACAATGAGTGAACGAGTAACTGCTAATCCCAATTATCTGTACAATGTTTGTTTCTCCGATGAGTGTTTGTTCTTTCTAAACGGCACAGTAAATCGACACAATTGTCGTTATTGGGCCGATGCTAATCCGAGATTGTTCCACGAAGTTTATACTCAACAACCACAAAAACTCAATGTTTGGGCTGAAATATTTGGTGACAACATTGTTGGCCCGTTCTTTTTACCTGGTAATCTTAGTGGAGATATGTATTTGGACTTATTGGAAAATCACATTGATCCAATTTTTACGGAAATTATTGAAAACAATGCTGGAAATTATGTGGAAGATCAGATTGTGTTTCAGCAGGATGGAGCTCCTGCACACTACGCCTTACCAGTTCGAGAATATCTGGATCAAAGATTTCCAAATCGGTGTATTGGAAGAAGGGTCCCACTGAATGGCCAGCCAGATCGCCAGATCTGTCACCACTAGATTCCTTTCTTTGGGGCCACTTGAAGAGTAAAATTTACTCTACACAGCCCGATTCCATAGAAGATTTAAGAAGACGTATAGTGAACGAATGTCGTCAAATCACTCCAGAAATGCTGCAAAATGTGCGCCATCGTTTCGAACAAAACTTATTTCATTGTATGGAAGCTAATGGTGAACAATTTGAATATTTAATTAATTGATGTGAGTTTTTGATAAATTATTTACTTTACTTTGAAAAGATTCTTAATTCAATATTTATTGTCAAATACATTTGTTTCTTAGATCAATACTTCAAGTCGTTCTGATACCGTACAGTTGGAGAATGATTTCAGTGAATAAAACAGCTAGTCGAACATCCGACCCTAGTAGCATTAACACGTACGGTATGACTTCGACTTCATTTTCCCAGTGGTAGATGTTTTGCAATTTCAAATACAAGTACGGAAATTTAGGCGTTTCGGAAGCACGAAATGTCAAATATTCGCAAAAAAATAATTTAAGTGATAAAATTAACTAACGCATGAATATTTCGAGAACTAATGCATAAAATGAAAAAACAATTACTGTGCTGAAATCAGTATAAAAATACCTTTGAATTGAGGTATCACTCACCCCATCTTCCCTATTCAAAAATTGGGGGTGGGGGTTGTAGCAGCAAGGGTTGAAGCGCTATGCGTCCGTAACCTACATCTTAAGTTGTCCCCCTCGAAACAGAAATCGACCTGTCCGAGCATTTCTATCGAAAAAATTTATTTCGTCTGTAATCTCGTCTGTTTCGTTTTCAAATGGCCACCCTGTATACATAAATATTTATAATATACCACAATAATTATGAAAAAAAGAAAAGGTATTCATCACTTTATGATTTATAGTTTTCTATGATAATCTAACCTAACCTGTTAAACTTTAAAACTTTCTCTTTTAGTTCGATTTGCTCTGCGTCTGCGTAATTTGAGTAAGTTGTGAACGTTAGAGCGCGTTTTCGTTTCTTAGTTTTTGCAATCTTAAGCTGCCAACGATTTTAATCAAGAGCAAACATTTCTGGTGAGTAAGATTCGTCTTATTTAAAAAGATGTGAATTCGTCTGATTTAAATAGAAGTGAATTCGTCTGATTTCAATAGAAGTGAATTCGTCTGATTTCAATAGAAGTGAATTCACCTAGGTCTTTACAGGAGTATACCTATTCATCTGAAGTTCGTATTTTGCTTTGCAACAATGAAAAAAAGTTTTTTTTAGAAAAGTGAAAAGGTTGACCGACCAAACATTGTTGATTTCCCGAAACAATGTTACTGAAAAGCACAATATAAATGATTTGTCAGAGTATGACCAGAACGCTGAAAAAACATTAGATAGTTATTCTAATGAAACAATTGAGGCTTTGCCTACATCAGAACGTATTATATTTGCTTCTGAATAGATATCAATACCAAGTAACGTATTGAATTTTTGCTAGATTTTGTAAATGATGTATAATTAATGTATCAAAGAATTCTTCGAAAATAGGAGACAGGTTGGTTATATTTAAGTTGAAGTTTTTTCTCTTTGATGCCCCAGCCAAATCATACTTATTGAAGGTGAAGAGTCACAGTGGCTATTCATCATGCACTAAGTGCTGTCAGGAAGGAATATACCTCGAGGACCGTGTTTGTTTTCCAGATATTGATTAAATGAAAAGAACAAATGAAACTTTTAGAAATCAAAGCGATGGGAACTGTTGAAGGACAATGCCCACCTTTCAACATTGTTCTGTGTTTCTTTAATAAAGTCATAGATAAGTTTTTTAGGTTAGCTATTATGGAAATGTAATGTAAGAGTTTAGTTGGGAATAAAAGAGAAGAAAGAAGTACTATTGAGTTTTAATCAACTCACAAACTGATCCACAAATCTCAACAGTGGTAGCAGAGCGTGGTTCTCAAAAATTATTCACGATGACAAATTCAAGAGAGAGATTTCCAATTGTACCATTCGCCGGCGTGGATTTCAGCACATGATCTTTCAGAATAAAAAGTATACTCAAGGAAAATGGGGTTCAGAAGGCAATCGAAGACGAAGATTATGGTAAAAATGAACAAAATTCCAAGACAGAAGCGAAGGCACAAGCAATATTGATAGCAGGTGTAGCAGATAGTCATATTGAATACTTAAAGAAAGACACTGCATACATGATGTTCAAAAACCTAGAAGAAAATTTCAAGAAAAAGGGAGTACGATCAAAATTATTCCTTCGTAGAAAATTATCAGAAATCAAATATTCGAGAACTCATCGTTGATCGAACACTTCGTGGAAATGGAAAAAATCTTCACAGATTTGAGAGAAGCTGATTCAGAACTTACCGAAGAAGAAAAAGTTAATTATTTATTACTGTCAATGCCCCATTCATATGATGGTATAATAACAGCTCTAGAAACTATGGAAAACCTAAAACTAGATTTTGTGAAGAATAGATTGCTTGGAGAAGAAGAAAAGAAAAAGAAAGATTCCAGTGGACATCAATCACATAATACGGCATTTTCATGTTTCATATGTGGAAAACCCGGCCATAAGAAGTTCCAATGTAACATGAGGGATAGAAGTCACCAACGAGGAAGAGGCCAAGGTTATCAACGAGGAAGAGGTCAAGGTTATCAACGAGGAAGAGGTCAAGATTATCAAAGAGGAAGAGGTCATGGATATGAACGAGGAAGAGGCCAAGGATATGGAAGAGGACACGAGTCGTATACAGCAGAAGACTGTAAGTCAGATGTTGCTTTTTATGTGAAAACAGTTCAGCTGAAGCTTATAATTGTAATAATATTTCAAATGATAAATTTTAACATGGTGTATAGATTCTGGATGTTCAGATCACTTGGTAAATAATCAGGATGTTTTTGTCAATTATAGAGAACTTAAGTTTCCCAGAAATATTGCTGCGGCTAAAGAAGGTGTTATGTTAAAGGCATTAGGAATTGGAAATATTAGGACAAGGTGTAGAGTAGGCAAAATGGTCACTACCTGTACAATTAAAAATGTTTACTATGTCCCAGAACTTAGAAAAAATTTATTATCAGTACCTAAAATAGAATCCAATGGATTCAAAGTCACTTTCTATGAAGGTAGAGTGGAAAAATGATCCATTGATAATGTTAGGAAGGGCAAACGGAAATTTATACAGTATTGAAATGGAGTAGTAGAACAACAAAGCTGTTACAATTCAACAGAAGATTATGATTCGAAATCACAGTTATGGCATAGACGCTTTGGTCACTTGGGGATGAAAATATTAATATTTTATTAAGAGATAATCTTGTCAACGGTATACGTGATTTGAAATTAATGAATTAGACAACACCTTGTGTGAACCATGTTTATTAGGAAAGATGACTAGACAACCTTTCAATAAGTCAGGATATAGAGCGAAAAAGCCCTTAGAATTGGTTCATACAGATGTATGTGGGCCAATTACACCTATTAGTAGAGACGGTCATAAATACTTCTTAACATTTATCGACGATTATACCCATTTCGTGATAGTATATTGATATCGGGAGAAATCAGAAGTTTTTGGAAAATTTAAAGAATATTATTTTTATGCTACGAAACATTTCAATACTAATTTGCTGAAACTTCGGTCAGATAATGGCAGGGAATACGTGACAAGGGAATTTCAAAATTTTTGTGCTAGTCAAGGTATATCATTGCAATATACAGTTCCATATAATCCGGAAATGAACGGGGTGGCTGAACGTATGAATCGCACTTTAATTGAAAAGGCTAGAACAATAATATTAGAGTCAGAACTGAGTAAAGAATTTGGGGGGACGCTGTTTTATATTCAGCTTATGTTACTAACAGAAGCCCATCAGTAGGACGAGAAGCTACTGCTAGTGAGTTATGGACTGGAAGAAAACCAGATGTATCGAATTGAGAGTTTTTGGTTGTATGGCATATAATCATGTACCTAAAGAACGAAGACAGAAACTATATAACACAGGGAAGAAAATGATAATGATAGGGTATAGTACTTCAGGATATAGACTTTTTGATCCAGAAACCAACAGAGTAGTAAATACAAGAAATGTAATATTTGATGAAAGATTAAAAAAGAAAATTGAATATTTCCAAGTAATGAAGAAACAATCCAAGAAGTAACAAATGAACAAAAAGAAATAAAACAGAACTCTGAGGAAGAAGAAAGAGAAAATCAAGTTTTGGAAGAGCAGCCTGCAGGGAGAGGTAAAAGAAAAGCCTGTAGCCAAAATGGCATAAAGATTACCAAATAGATTTCAATGAAGAAAGTGATGAGGCCTTGTTTGCATTGTTCACAAACCAAGGGGATATACCATTGAACTATCAAGAAATGGAAGAAAGAGAAGATAAGAAGGAATGGAAAAAGGCGGTCAATGAAGAACTTGAAGTTCTAGATGAAGTAATACTTGGAAGTAGTGTCAAAACCAGTAACCAAAATTTATTAGATAGCAAATGGGTATTTACAAAGAAAAAAATAGGAAAGGAAGAAATATGCAAGGCAAGACTAGTTGTACGGGGGATATCAACAGAAAGAATATTGGGAACGTTTATTCGCCAGTCTTAAGATTAATTAATTAATAACATTACGAGTACTTTTATCTGTTGCTGCTCACAGAAGATACCAGATACATCAGATGGATGTGAAAGGAGCTTTCTTATATGGTGAAATAAAAGAGAATGTATATCTCAAACCACCAGAAGGAGTAACGTTACCAGAAGGAAAGGTTTTAAAATAAAAGTCATTATATGGGTTAAAAAAATCTCCCAAGTATTGGTATGAAAAGTTCAACAGTACTATAATTGAATATGGGTTCAAACGATCAGAAAATGATTATTGTCTTTATAGCTCGGAAACATGTATCTGTCATATATGTAGATGATCTGTTAATAGTAGGAAGTGACTTTGAAGAAATTGAAAGAGTTAAATTATTTTTGTCAACAAAGTTCAGAATGAAAGATATGGGTTGTGAAAATTTAACCTATTTAGGAATTTCAATCATTCAACGTTCAGAACAAATACTCATAAATCAGACTGATTATTTGCTGGGTGTTTTGAAAAAATATAATATGGAAAATGTAATGTGTAGTAACACTCCAATGGATGTAAATTTTAAATTAGATGAAAACTCAGATATTGATATGAAATACGAATTTCAATGTAGGTCATTGATTGGGTCTCTAATGTATGCCACTGTTGGCTCGAGACCAGGGGCCTATTGCACCAAAAAACTTTGCAACTTTTCACTTCGCACTTTGCATTCTGACAAATTTCAGAAGTGAAAATTAGTTATGTTGCACAACATTTCTCCCAATATTAATGTCTGCGGAGTAATTTTCACTATGCACTTGACTTTTCACAATGTATTTTTCATTTTTGAATGCGTTTCGTGCCACTTAATTCATTTGAAAAGTGTGAAAAGAGCAAAGTGAAAAGTTGCAAAGTGTTTGGTGCAATAGGCCCCAGATTTAACCACTTAGTGTATTATTTAAGTAGATATCAGTCTACTCCAAGCGAAATTTGTGAAAAGCATTAAAACGATACTCAGATATGTAAAACAACTTTGAACTTTAATTTGATTTATACTAAAGATTGTAAAAATTCATGTTTTTCTCCATTAATTGGATATGCTGATGCCGATTGGGCTAGAGATAATGACAGAAAATCGACTAGTGGATATTTGTTTAAATTGTTTGGTAACACCATAGCTTGGAGATCAAAAAAACAAACAACTATTGCACAGCACAACTGAAGCTGAATTGATTTTTTTATGCGAATCAGTTGTTGTTGAAGCATGCTGGTTAGTTAAATTGATGTTAGACTTTAATATAAAATTCAAAATGTCACTATTTTTGAAGATAATCAAAGTACTATGAGGCTGTACAAAATCCAGATCAAAAGAGAATGAAACATATGGATATCAAATTTAATTTTGTTAAAGAAAAGTAGAGAAGGGTTGATTAAGGTACAATATATAAATACTAAATTTCAATTAGCAGATATGTTTACAAAGCCTTTATCTAAAAATCATTTTTTACCATTTAATAAATTTAAAGGGGGTAGTTGCGCCAGGTCCGGTGCTGCACATCTACTCACGATTTAATCAAACAGCAAGCGGATGGATGGACGCTGCAACTTTTCGCGATTGGTTTGAGACTTTCTTCCCCACGCCAAACGTTTAGAAGGTCGAAAAGCGCTAATAGAAGATAATCTTTCGTCACACATTGACGATGATGTATTCAAGTTAGGTGCAGAGAATGATATCTGCTTAGTTCCAAACTCAACACATCTCTGTCAGCCGTAAGATATTGGGTTTTTCAGGCCATTGAAAGAAGCATGGCGTGCTACCCTATCGGAGTGTAAATTACAGAATATACGTCTGTCTACTATTCCCATAGACATATTTACCGGTCTCCTTAAAAAACTTTGAATATTATGGATGCAAAACCTGCAAGAGTGAGTAACAACATGGAGCAGAAATTGCCAATATGCAATCAGCAATAAAAAGAAACTTAATAAACTCATTTCGCTCTTGTGGTATTTATCCATTGCATCGTCAACAAGTGTTCAAAATGTTGCCTCGAGAAGCCGAAGAAGATCCTTCAGCTGAAGTCGAAAGTGCACTAACTGCACTATTGAAAGAGCAATGGTTTGGGGAGTCAGATCGGCCACAGACAAAGATGAAACGACTTAATGTTGCACCAGGGTGTAGTATATCAACGGTTACCGTGGCAGCTATTAATGAAATGAACAATAACAATAATAGTGAAGAAGAAGATATCAATCTAAGGCCAACTACATCAGCAATGAGTAGAGGGAATCATGCGTCTACATATAGAAGATCAACTTAATACACTGAGCTGGAACCTGAAAGAACTGTTGAAGTTGGTCAATTTGTTCTCTTCACAACGAGGAAAGAAAACATATAAATATATGTGCAAAGTATTGTAAGTCAATCCCGAAATCGTTGTTGTTGGGATGAAATCTATTGAAAAAATAGGAAAAACTTCAAACTTATTGCTGACGATGTATCCGTGATTAAAAGAAAAGATATTGTCGAGATCCAGGCTAGTCCTTCAGAGGAATATAACTCGAATTTCAATTTAAACTATAATTTTGTATTCCCAAAATCAGTATATATTTGATCACTCAGTAGTTTCAATTTTTTGCTCAGAAAATCATCCATTTTTCAGATCTCGTATTTCAAGAATATGTTTGAAGGGTAAAACCGATTATTGTTGTGTTTAAGTAGTATCTTTATTCGCAAAAAAACAATGTTATTCAGGTTCGAAGATAAAAACTGATCCAAAGATTCTCATGTTACGGTAGTAAATCTGATAGGTATTTAGAACTGTCTGAATTGCGTTATCAATTTTCAGATGTAAAATTGAGATTATGCATATTGGGGAGAAAACCCTCATAAAATGAAGGTGAGAAATTTTCAACAGAGATTTTCGATGAATATCTGGATAGGAGTAGTCGATAATTATTTGCTTCGACCTGTTGAGCTACCAAATCGCTTTGAATGAGAAGAAAAATTATTTAGATTTTTTGCAGAATGCACTACCGCAATTGTTTGACAATGATTGTCGAAATCTATGGTTGCAGCATGATGGGTGTCCTGCACATTTTACAAGAAAATGTTCGAGAATTTTTAGATAAAGTTTATGGACAACGTTGGATAGGCAGGGGAGGTCCAATAAACTTGCCGGCAAGGTACCCCGATCTAAATCCTTGCGATTTCTGTATTTGAGGTAACCTAAAATCAATGGTCTATTCGAGACCATTGAAACACGAGCTCAACTGTGGAGATCGATCCAACATGCCTGTAATGACTTGAGAAACAACGTGGGAATTTTTGGGCGAATACGGCGATCTCTGCATAAAAGAGTTAATTCATACATTCAAAATAACGGTGGTCACGTAGAGCCCAATTTGTGCTTTTTTAATTGTACAATTTCTTTTTTGTTTTGGTTTTGAGGACATTTACACATGTTTTTGTTTGTTACTCTTTAATGTTATTTAATCGTTTAGTTTCTTGTTGCTCCGTAATTACAAGTTTTCTTTCTAGGTCTTTAGAGTTAGTTAAATGATAATAAATTTTTTCTCAGAAATGCTGCATCTGGGCGTTATTATACAAGAGCACCTTTTTTTTCAAGAAAAAACATCAGAGTTTATGAATATGATGTAAATCTCGCGAAATAATGAAAGTTAAAAAAGTTTCAACTAAAAATACCCTTCTAACCCCCCCCTCCCAAGTGAAAGAAATGCACTCAATCTAATCGATGAGTATTTTTGATATTAGCCAATGTGTAAACTTTCAGCACTTTATGTGACTCCGTTTTGCGAATATGTGGCAAAAAGTGCGGACAGGACGTCATCTTCAAATGGCACTAGCTCCTTAACGAAGCAATTCCGCATTTATGATTTGGTCGAATCTGTCTAAAATATGATCTATAATGTCCACTAGAAGTTTGTCGGTCTAATTACGGGACCACCTGTATACTTTGTGTATTTGGGCTCTAAGAACCCAAACAGTTATTTTGAGCGCTCGTTCTACTTAAACGAGTGCTATATCGTTTTGCTCAAATGTTTGTAATTTTCGAATTTTGAGCCGCAAATGATCTCAAACGAAAGATTTCAACTCCCCGATGACGAATTCATGATCAAATTCAATTCTGTCCGTTGGGCCAAATCATACAGGATGTTCCACAAAATATGACCCTTCGAAATGTTCGTTCCGCAATTGCTCAGACAAAACAAAATCAATCGAAATGAAATTTAGCGGCCACGCGCAAGATGTCATAATTAAGCGAAATTTTTTGGCACTAGTGTGAGCTAGTGGAAATGGAATATTCAATTGGAATATTGAAACGAAAAACCTTCATAATTCTATAACTAAATATCCGATTAAAGTGAAATTTATTTTCTGTATGGAGATAGATATAGTGAATGTTAATGCAAAATATTAAGAAAATCGCATAATCGGAATCATAAAAAATTCAAATCAAATATTGTAGCATATCCATGATAATGAACAAATTTTTAAAAGATTTTGGCTTGGGGGCGTTGGTATTAATTAGTTGGCGTGTGTTGAATTAGTATATAAAATGTACCTATATAGTTGGTTGACAAAGACACTGATGAACAGTTAGTTATAATTACATTGTTGGTTTTATGTAATTGTTATTGATTAAATTTGTGTATATAGTTCATTGGTGTTGAATTAATATACTAGAGGGTAATTGGTTAAATACCCCACATAAATTTGGTCCATACGAGTCGGATATAAATACAGTTATTGGAATACATCGAAGAAAGGCCATTTTGTTGGATAACGGCGTCATTGTCATCGAAATGTTGGCTTGGAGTTCTAAATTTCTATTTGAAGTAGCTGGAACGAAAGAGAAAGAACAAGGCGAGGTATCAGCAGTTTGGATTTATCTGTGCACCTGAGAATGAGATTGGATTCGTGAGGAGTCTGCGCCCGTGAACACCCATAGACGCCGTATCTATCTACCTGATTACTGTGAGAGTAAAGGACAAGCTGTGGGAGAATTGCTGGAAATTGGAGGAAAATTACAGGTACTGGTTGGCAAAACATAGCAAGTTCCTTCAAATACCTTATCTATCCTTATTGACTTCTCTTCTTGTGCTATTTGTTGATTAATAAAATAAATAGATTCATAAATGAGAAACTGGGAATTCGGTAGTGTGGAACTTTCCTCAGTTCTGGATTGGCACCTCACTCAAGGCCAGAATTGCCAGCTATTTCCTTACCATCATTCTCATGCAAAGTAGAAAAATTGGTTGGAATTAAAGACATGTTCGAGTCATTGGTTTATCAAAGCAGTGTAATTTCAAATGTGGAAAAATGTCAGTAAAAGGGTACTGCCCTTTTCAGATAGGGAAATTTTTCCACATTTGAAATTGTAGAATATGTCTCGGAATATGTTTGTCCTGTGTGTAAAGCTAATCATATCATTAATCAGTGTTAAGTTTTTGAAACTGAGGACAATATGAATTAGCTAAGAATTTTAAACTGTCTCAATCAATCATATTAGTTCAAATTGAAGACCTCGGAGCAATAACCGGGTAACTCCGTTTTCATGAAATGTTGAGAAATGAGGAAAAACTTCAGGACTTGCCTGATTCTTGCGCCAAAATATCAATTCCAGTGAGTCCATTTTGATTGAAACTCCTTACAAAACCGCTAGATTTGCCCCATTGTTACACCAAAAGTTGCGTACGTTGGATATTAGTAGATTGAATATGATATATCGGTTTCGTTAGAAATGGAGTTACCCAGTTATTGCTCCGAGCTCTTTAATTGTAATTCTTCAGGGTACAGTAGATGTGGTAAAAGGCATCATGAACTTTTACATTATGAACCAAAACCAAATTGTAACTCTGAAAATCACGTATGCCATAACGTTAACATTTGTGAGGACGGTGGGGGTGCATGTGTGATTCGATGTCATTCCACCGAGGTGAAGTCAGTATTTTTGGATGATGGTTAGGAAGTAGAAGGGTGAAGTTCTACTCTGTACGCGCTGGTGCAGATCAAGGTGCTGATGGAAGGGGGGGTACAACTGTAATCCACTCCTGGGTAGTGGGTCGCAGCCAAATTTAATTCTAAGGTGCCTGATTGATAGGTTAGGTTTGGATAGACAGCCTGTATAGATTTCAGTGTTGAGATAGGAAGTAAGTCGACAACGGTAGGTGATAGATGTCAGTTGAATTTACTGTCAAATGTCACGAACTATCAAACCAAGTTGTCGTGCTTGGTGGTTGACAAGATTGGAGGTATAACTCCTAGTCGGCAGTTGGCTACTGATCATCTGATTCATTGATTGGATCTGGTCCTGCAGTCCAAGAAATGCATCGATGGGGTAACGAGAGCGAAACTCAGTTCAGATGACAATAAACTGGATGAACGGGATATACAAGCAACCAACTACAGTAATAAACAGCTGAGGTACATTAGTGAACTCAATTCTACTTATGAAATAATACGTAAATTTGACGAATGAAATGTCTGAAAAAATAAACTGCATTACAACTCGTAAGTCGACATGACCTGGAGAGTTTTTTCGATTACTTTAGAAGTCAATTAAGGAACTGAAGCAAGCAAAAGTTATTATTACTGAGCAGGAAAAATTAAACCACATGTTGAAATCTTTTGCCACAGCACTATTGTTATGTTGGGCGATTTAATTGAAGTCCTACCAGAAAGGAAAAAAGAGTCGATTACTTGAGAAACCAATAGAATTGAAACATGCCAAGGAAAACTATAATGAAGATTTAAAATGAGTAGATTAACGTTCTGAAGACGTCTACAAAGGGTACAGTACAGAGCACTTTTAAATGCTTCGGTTGTGGAAAGCCTGGACCCATGAAGAGAGATGTAGAGGACGTAGATTCGGAGGAAGGAGAATTATTTGAAGGTGAAAACCGAGACTATAGAGGTAACGTTTTCAAAACTTCTGTGTCAATTAATACATTTATAGTCCGTTCACGAAAGTGTTGAACCGTCAGTTGGCCATAATAATTTGGCATATTCCACTGTGTATATAAAATTTTAGGTTATGTTCTTTATTTCCTTGTCAGATTGATAAGCAATGTTGTCCATATAACATAGAGTTCTCTGATAACTCGAAAGCTCGTTGGACGAGGCCGGGGTTCATTCGGCAACGTTCACTTCATTTTACACTATGACACACAAATATTGCCAACTTCAGATAAATGAACAACCGCCTACTATGCGCTCAAACTTTTGTGAACGGACTATACTTTCAGTGAAGATGATCTACCAAAGAAAGGCCAAACCCACTGGTCACTTGATAGT
>JACDNR010000259.1:0-62367 GCA_013421045.1 Propylea japonica | reverse complement strand
TGTTTGAGCGAATTTTCATAGAATTGAAATGGTAATACTCAGGGTAGAGGGTTGAGAAATGGTATGCAAACCAGTTTGATTTTTAACAGATCTATAGAAAAGTTGAAAAAGCGATAGGAGGGTGATGGTGGGTGTTTTTCGATTTATTTTTTCGCTAAAACTTATGGTTTTCGAAATATTCATATAAGAGAAAATATGAACTTAGAATAGTTTTGCTAGATGTATGGACTTGTAATAATCTCAATGAATAATGTGATTGCTCAGGGTATAGGGTTGAGAAAACGTGTGCAAACCACTTGAGTTTTTAACAGTTCTATAGAAAAGTTGAAAAAGCGACAGGGGGTGATGGTGGTGTTTTTCGATTTATTTTTTCGCTAAATTATAGTTTTCGAGATATCCACATAAGAGAAATTTGAACCTAGAATAATTTTGCTAGATGTATGGACTTGTAATAATCTCAATGAATAATGCGATTGCTCAGGGTAGAGGGTGGAGAAAGTCGTTGAGTTTGTTTTTAATTGCATATGCTCTGATTTTGATGATCTGTTTTCAACTGACCTGTTTCAAAGGATCAGAGTCTGTTGATTGAAATGGGCTATGTTTTAACTGATCTTTTCAAACTGAACAGAGTCAGTTTCTATCTTCCCAGGATCCATTGATGATGTGGCTAGCAATTTAGAACCAAGCTGATTCGTTAGAGGGGAATACAATCGTTCTCGTCTTCATCCGATCTTTCCAATTTGAGTGATAAATATTTTTTATGAACCTTCAATTAATTTCCGTATTTTCAATTTACGTTGAAACTCAATAACTTCTGTTTAGAATCAGTTCTCATTTTGAATGTAATTTTTACACTGCACCATAAGTTTCATCAAAAAACATTCGGTATCGTCCTTAGTGACGTTAATGTGTCTCCCCATAGCGTTGTAGACCCATATTTTGGTTATCGCATGCAACGTCATCGAATTAAAAACAGAATTTCTTCAGCTTCTGACGGGCTTAAAATTCATTATGGTATGGATAATATTTCTCAACATCAACTTTCGATAAAATATCTTTAGTAGCTTGTATTTTGCCTGATATAAACTTTTAAGAGAAATATATCGTTCAGTAAGCTATTACGATGGAAAAGTAATTCTGAAAAAAACGTTACTCTCTCCACAGCCACTCGGACCCACATATTAGAAAACTAGATTGGGAATACCATGTTTATTGATTTTATCTTCAATTCGTCAAAAATTATCAATCGTTAACTCGTTACTGTGGTTGTTCGACTTCCATCACGTCTGATTCTTATTCATATGAATGGTTTTAAATGAAAAAAAAATCAATTGAAAATCTTATTTTATAACATGAGGCTGCTAAGTATCCGCTTATATACGGTTTTATTCAGTCAGAGAATTCTTCCCCTCCAGTTGCACAGATGAATAGTCGAGACAATCACTTGCTGTAACACACTGAATTCAGTGTCTTACTTCTTATTCTAGTCATGTCTCTCTTTTATCGTTTAGAGGAGCTTAGTTCTTTAGTATGGTAGGCAACAGTAAATACTTGAATCGAGTATTACGGGCAGCCTGACAAATTAAAAATTCTATACGTGTAGTGCGGGTTCCCTACCATACTACAAGACTACAAGACTAGATTATTTAAGTAAGACAGTTGAATTCATTCAGTTATCGCACTTGATTATCTTGCCTATTCATCTGTGCAACGGGATGGAAGAATTCTCTGTCTGATGCCTTGTATATTGTATGTTTTCGATGTGAATTTCCAAATTGGTATATCTGTTTTTGTTCATGAGTATCTGTTTTCATTCTTGAGTATCTGTTTTCCGTTTTATGTTCATGAGTATCTGTTTTTATCAATGAATATCTGCTTTATGTCAACTTTCCACTTATTCTAGTATCTCACCATAGTTTCATGATCTTCGAGCATCTTCGTGTATCTTCGTTGGGGTGTCATCGTTAAACTTTATACCTTTAATTAGATGATTTCTGTTTCATCTGCATCGAGAATGTCGGATATGAAAGGCTGTCTACAATTGATGAAGTCGTTAGTGGCTTTGTTATCAGAATACATGATGAAAATGTGATAAAAGATGGCTTTTGAAAAATTGTTCCCTGGCTTATTCGAAGAATCAATAGCAAATTAAAGAATACTGCATCTGTTGGTGAAAAACAGAGTCTTTTGAGTACCTGAACCATGTGAAGAGTTATAGATCCAAATTATGTACACATTCGACATGCGAGGTTAGCTTTATTTGTTGTGGAAAATTTAGCCATTGGTATGAAACTCAAAGATTGTGGAAATGTCAAATGGTATATAATCCTTCATTGAAGGAAAACTTTCAAGCAAACCATTCCCCAAATTTCAAGTCGAGAACTGAGGTGGTCACACGGACGTATGTGGTTCTATGAAAAACCATACAGTATCTGAAAGAATATTTTGTGAGTTTTACCGATGATTACTCAAGATATTCAACAATATATTTGATGCATTCAAAAGATGAAGTAATCAATAAACTAAAGTTAATTTAGGTAGAACTAAAGAATGCTTGGAAAGTATCCTAAAATTTTCAGCTCGGATAACGGAGGAGAATATGTTAGCAACAGTTTGAAAAACTTTTGAATAATTTAGGTATTAAGTTTCAATATACAGTACCATACTACCCCGAACAAAAATACTGTTTCAGAACGAAAAAATCGTACTTTAGTCGAATCAGCTAGTTGTGTGTAGGTATAAATTTTGGGTGGGGAAGCTGTATTGACTGCTAATTATATTTCAAACAGATTGGTACAAGATCTAAAGGAAAAACACCATTTGAACTCAGAAAATCATATTTGATGCATTCTGTAACTTTTGGAAGTCAAGCTCACATCTTTGTTTCCAAAGAAAAGTGGTAGAGAAAGCTAAAGAGGTAATAGGGCAACTAGTAGGGTCTACAGAATTTTAGATCCCAAGACAGATGATGTGTTTTGTGAGAGTTTTGTGTAAAATTTAATGAATATGCCAATCAACCTTTACCAAAAATGAATGAATGTGAAGCAAAAAATGAGTCAGAATTTGTTCCTGAAGTAACTATCACTCTGGAATCAGATATTAATGAAATAACAGAGTCTTTATCAGATATCAATATTGGAGATGAGCAAGGGGAGGATTATGATATGACAGAAGAAAAATATACAGACAACTATGAACGGGAAGAAGTTTTAATAAGATCTGGAAGTACCCTTTCAGTTTGAAAACTATATAACATATATGTTTTTTTAGAGATGAACCAAGCAGGAGTACGTACGTGTCCACTTTGCAACCTCGAACGAAGTGGAAAAAAGAGCATCCCAATATTCTGAAAACTGTACTCGTTAAAGAAGGCGGCCTTCCACTCTGAAATGGAAACTGGGTAGAAGGTAGAATTCTACTAATCCACAAGGGACGGATGACGTAATACGCACAGTAACCATCAAGACAGCGAGCTCAAACGTCCAGTGGTCAAATCTGTGTACTTCCTAGTCAATAATTGGTCTTCATTGAAACCCCTGGAGTGTTTCAAGGCGGGCGCTATGTTAAGTCTATTGCCCAATTGACCTGTGACATAGTGACGAGTTGGTCCACACCTTCATGGTATCGGGATACAGACGAGGAGCAAGGGGAACGCAAGATCCGGACGCACATGGGAAGAAGCCACTTGAGTTGACCTGGGATTTTATAAACATTTTCATATATTCACGTCTAAACCACCATACTAGACACATTCCATTCTATAAACACATTTTGACAAATATAACTTTACGTATTTTAAATACATCACGTGAATTCTCAAAATCTTCACTTACGAGCAAAACATTGTTTAAAATGAATAATATATGATTATCGAGATTAATTCGTGAATGAGACACACGTTTTCGTTCTCTTACAAAAGTTGATAGTGAGTGCCATAATACAGCTTGCTCAGTTTTTCAAATAGCATTTTTGTGCATGTAAGGTAGGGTGTCGTTCTTCAGACCAGCTTTCACAATACAATTGCTTGTATATTTACGCAATAATTCTTCAAATTTCTGAATTTTGTCGAGAAAACGACAAATTCTTGTAATTATCGCATTCTTATCTGTTTCGTTGCCAGATGCACATACTGTTATCGCTTCTCGACATATTACATCGCTAACGCGTGTTTGATTGTATGATAGTGTTATTATTTCCGAATACTGGTTTCTGGTATTATAATTCGATATTTCGAAATACATTTTGTTTCCTCTGTATTTGACCATTCCTTGTTTTCCTTTTTCTCCGTGGTCTGCTGGTGTTCGTAAACTGAAGTCTCTTACAAGACCCGTACAGAGTGAAGCGTGTGACCCTTTGTTTTTTTTCCAAATCCTCAATTCCTATAATTTTTGAGTCAAAAGTCGGCAGAGCAGAATGCGAAGTTTGTCATAAAGATATCTCAAGCGCACATAACACCTTATCGTGTTCTTCTTGTATAAGGTGTATCATGGTCGGTGCGTAAATTTAACATCGACTGAACTCAACTTTTTGCCGACAGCAATAATAAGTGGAATTGTCCAAATTGCTTATCCAACACGAGAAGGTCCGTAGCAATTCTGCTAGCTCAACATCTAGTGCTGCAGCCACGGCTGAGTACTTTAGAATGATTATGGAAAAGATAACGTTAATTGGAGAGGATATTTCAGCTATAAAGAAATCCCAGCAAGATATGTCTACTCGTCTTGATGGATGTGTGACAAGACTTGACGAGCATTCTGAGTTATTATCAGAGCATAATTCTTTCATAGCTCGCCAGAGAGCAGAAATTAACGATCTGCAATCTTCGCATGGGTCACTTGTGTTAAGTGTTGCATCTGTCGAGAGAGAGGTGAAGAAATTGCAGTCTGTGTGCTCCGAGAAGTCGTCGAACTCGATCTTGCTACTTATTTGGCGCCCAATGAAATTTTAGAAAGAGTCAGAAGATCCAATAATATATAATAAGAGGAATTTCCGAGGACATAAATGTCGAATCTAACTCATCTACAGTTAGAAATATAGTTGAGGTTGTGACTGTTGGAGCAGGTGATCATATAACTGGTATATCACGATTGGGGCGGAAAACAAGCCAAAGGAGACAGACCAATAAAGGTAGAGTTCTCTAGTTCGAGTATTCCTTCCAGATTTTGCGTAATAAAACCAAACTAACTCAAAATACTACATATTCTAAAATAAAAATCTCTGTGATATGATATGACACCAACCCAATTGAATGAGATCAAAAAAGTGAGGGAGGATCTAAAGCGTAGAGAGGCTGCTGGAGAAAAAAGGAATTACCATAAAATATATGTTAAAGGTTCGCCGAAGATTGTTCCTGTTCAACCTACTGTGGCATCAAAAAACTAAATATCAATTTGAACTGGAATATTGTATACTCTAATGTTGCAAGCGATAGTGTTGTAACCCCGGGACATGCAGGAGTCTGTGTTTTCGTGAGAGATGAGAATTTACTTGACTTTCATCTGTCGTATCCAGTATCAATACACCTGGAATTGATAATATTTTCTGGTGGATATTTGTGGACTAGGAATATAGTAACACTGGCCTGCATATATCGCCCTCGTCAGTCCAGCTACGATGATACATTATTTCGGCATCTTTCTCATTTATCCAATACTAAGCAATCTGTTGTAGTAGCAGGTGATTTCAATTTTCCCGACATTTCCTGGCCTTTAACAACATTACCACCTGTAAATTCACCCGCATCAGAGTTTGTGAATGTTATCATTAGTTCTAGTTTTCACAAATTGTGACTGAGCCAACCAGAATTCGTATGGGACAGGGCCTTCCTTACTAGACTCCTTTAATGACGACAGATGAGAACATCCTCTCTGATTTGGAATATTTACCACCATTGGTAAGTCTGATCATTTGGTGTGCTGAAATCAAGCCTCCATTTTTCACAACCAATCCTCCAAAATGTACGAATAAAACCTTCAAACAAATAAACTATCACGACCTCAATCGAGATCTGGAGAAAATAGATTGGCGAAACTTGTTGGTTGGAAATGTTGAGAGCATGTGGGGAGCATTCATGGAGGTTCTCAACAGTTCAATGTCTACTAATACCTCAATAAAAACATCTAGACGGAACCCCTTGAAGCCTTGGATCGGCAGGGATATCTTGCAAATGATTCGTCACAAAAAGGCATTATGGCAGAAATATAGACGTCACCTCCGGTTTCAAGATTATGAGAATCACCGGATTTACTCTAGGGAGCTCAGGAGTATGCTAAAGTCGGCGAAAAGGCAGTTCGAAGATAAGATAGCTTCATCACGAGACAAAAAGAAATTCTACAAATTCGTGAGGTCCACCATCAAGACGAAGGTTTCGACGCCCAGGATTCGTAGAGCTGATGGAACACTTTGTGAGCTGCATCAAGAATCCGCGGAAGTTTTTGCAGATAGTTTCGAGGCTTCTTTTTCCCAAGAACCAGACGGACCAATGCCGGGGCTAGGGATCCCCAGGTGTGTTCCTACCTTTGATTTCGTGGAGATTTCTCAGGATATGGTGTTGAGACATCTCTCTGTCCTCAAGGATTCTTCACCAGGGCGCGATGGATTATCTCCTGCTATTTTACGAAGATGTGCGAGTTCACTTGCGTTACCTCTATCTCTTATTTATCAGGAGTCGCTCCGCTCGCATTGTCTGCCGTCTTCCTGGGTCTCAGCCTCAGTAACACCAATTTATAAGAAGGGCGATAGAGAATCTGCAGCAAATTATCGACCTATAAGCTTAACATCAGTTCCATGTAAGGTATTGAGCGGATTATACAAGAAGAACAAACTACTTAAGTTTGCCCTGGAGAACGGGTTAATACCTCCAGCACAACATGGTTTTGTCCCTGGCAGGTCCATTCTAACTAACTTGCTTTCCTGCGTGAATGATTGGACCAGAATGGTCGACGCTGGTGAGCCAGTCGATATTATTACTTGGATTTTTCCAAGGCTTTCGATCGGGTTCCAGTAAGAGTGTAAGGTGATGCATGTCGGCAATAATAACCCGAAATCACAATATTCATCAACGGACACGTGCTCGAAACACAGAAGTCATTGTGATTTGGTCTCACAGTAACGGCGGACCTTAGTTGGTCCCAGCATACCCTCAATGTCACAAGACGAGCTGGAAGGGCTCTGTACCTTATTGAGAGAACATTTCGTGGTTGCAGCCCTGCAACTGCCTCCCTATTATAAAGTCCTACGTCAGACCCATTCTTGAATCGCGGGTCCTGCTTGGTTTCCAACCTTCCAGCGAGACATGGAGTTATTGGAGAGGACTTCAACGGAGAGCAACACGCTTACCCTACGGACTTGATAGGAATAGACCCTATTCCGAAAGATTGAATATCATGGGAATCACTGAATTTCAGAAGCGTAGGAGCAGAGGTGATTTGATTGTTACATTCAGAGCCCTAAACGGATTTTTCGGTGTTGACCTGTCCAATATTTTTGTCCTGAATCCACATAGTCACCTGAGAGGTCACCATCTGAAGCTATACAGAGAGCAGTTCAAGACAAGAGCCCGTCAACAATTTTTGTCCAACAGAGTTTTTGAAGAGTGGAACAGACTGCCCATCGAGATCATTGCCTCCCATACCGTGAACTCTTTCAAGAATAATTATGATAACTATGGCTGAGTGTTGTTTGTTACTTACTGTAATTTTTTTGTATTTAATGAGTTATATAGGATTACCTCAACTCATATCATGTAATTAATAATAATAATAATACAGCAATTTTCTAGAAGAAGACAAAAAAAAAGCAATCTTGTGTAGCATTGTAGAAAACAATTAAATTGGAATAGTGAAAAAGAAATTTCCATAAAAGATATCCAATTCGAGTGAAATTTATTATGTGAATGGAGATCGATATACTGAATGTTCACATGAAATATCATGGCCATAGTATTAGAACCATAGAAAATTCAATATCGAAAAAAAGAATCTCCAGTATTTCCATAACTACAACAGTGTAGCAGTCAACAACTGCAGTTTGGATCTTTAGAGGGGTTGGCTTTTCGATTAGAGTGCAGTGAAAGAAATTCCCGATACTAGTCCTGGATTTTTAACAGTTTCCACTTCTCAATCACACAAGTTGTATGTTATTGAGTCATAAAGAAAAGCGCCATAGTTATTAGAAAACGTTATTAACTAATTTCTTACAATTTCATGGAGGGAATGGTACTCGATAATGTTATCGCAAAACCAGCATATGATATATCGAAAACATTCCACAACTGCGCCGTTTGGAAGCTCCATATTCTTAAGTAGCTTGTAGTAGTTTGACTGCTACAGCTTCGACTGCTGCAGTTTTAACTGATGCAGATCTATTTTTGGTCTCTAACAATAAATCTGATCGAAATCGTTGAAGAATAAAAAGGAATGTTATGCACAAAAACCAACCATTTGGTCTGAAATATTTCTTGGGTTGTTGTACTGATACCTTACCTAACAATAGATAGAATTTGGCTTATGAATCTGATCGAAATCGTTAAAGAACAAGATGTTTCCCCCTATCATTAAACTGATATAGTATGGAAACTGCATGTATTTCAGTTGGCCGACTTAATCACACAATTGAATCATCTACTGATTTCCAATCGACTAGAGATGTTGAAAAATCTACGAATATCATTACAACAAGTTGTTGGATATCATTAAAGATTTAGTTCGAAACACCAATTCGATCGAAGATGCTTTTTGTAGCCATCTGTTATTTGATCCTAGAATGTATGTACACAAAAATAAGTATTGAAATATATGGAACATTGAGTCAATGATACTTGTTCTTCAAATTGTATTTTTTCTTAAAGAAGCTATCGACTATTTAAACTACTCACTACAAATTGTTTTTCAATTAAATAATTCAGTCAACCCCGCCGATATCTATACAACAACACATTCCCTATACAGCTTAGTGTGCTATCGAATTCATTAGGTACGTGAAGGAAGATACACTCGAATATGGTTGCGGACGTCAAATAATATCGGATGTTCAGAAAAAATTCGTCCCCGAACTACCGCTAGCCGAATACGAAACGACCTCCTATTAGAATTAGACCAAACAATTCACCGCTCATTCCAAATTGCTAGTCTATATATAAGACCCTAGACTCATAATACGAAAGTCCTGGTTCGAATTCTGAAAAATAGTATAAATTTGTCACATACCAGTACTGTATATGATACTACCGAATACGAAACAAACTCCGATCTATTTTTGTTCTATAACAATAAATCTGATCGAAATCGTTGAAGAATAAGAAGGAATGTTATGCACAAAACCCACCATTTTGGTCTGAAATATTTCTTGGTTGTTGTACTGATACTGGTTTACCTAACAATAGATAGAATTTGGCTTATGAATCGGATTGAAATAGTTAAAGAACGAGATGTTCCCCCTTTTGATATAGTATGGAAACTGCATGTATTTCGACTTAATCACACAATTGAATCATCTACTGATTTCCAATCGACTAGGATGTTGAAAAATCTACGAATATCATTACTACAAGTTGTTGGATATCAGAACACCAACAACAATTCGATCGAAGATGCTTTTGTAGCCATCTGTTATGATCCTAGAATGTATGTACAAGAATAAGGTATTGAAATATGTGGAACATTGAGTCAATGATACTTGTTCTTCAAATTGCATTTTTTCTTAAGGCAGCTATCGTCTATTTAAACTACGCACTACAATTATGTAGGTTCTGTCCTAGTCTGTCATCAAATAAACATCATAGTAGAAATTAGTTTTTTCTATACATATCATAAGGATAATTATTTTAATTGAAATATAGTTATTATCCTTTAATAATTAAAAGTAGATGTTAAGCAATTGTTGTGGGTTATGATATCATAGAGTCCGAATATACATGTTCTAAACCGAACAAAGAAGTAAATGTAGGGAACATAGAAAATAATTAATATTCAATGGCATACTCAATATAATCCACAGTAAACATTAAATCATTTTAAATGAGAATAAATTGTATCATGAAGCAGCCGTAGCAGAAAAACTGTAATCTATAATAGCTAGACGGCTTGAAGCATCAGTCGTCTCAAAGGAGCGCTCAAGTGTAAATTATTGGAACCTAGTCATGGAATGCTTTGGTATTGCGAGCCTAAGGAAAAAATGCCTTAGGAGCAGCAACAATCTGCTATCACCAATATTTCCTACAAGTCTGAAATGTACCACGTTCGATTCATCTAATTTCTATAACGTGGATTGAAAGAAGAACATTATTTCTGAATATGGATTTATCTGAGAGATCGTTCCAAGAAATAAGGGTCAATGAATGCTCTCTGTAAATCCATTTTACTCGTCAAGAAAATTTGTAGAAACTGACGTGAATAAGATATCTCAATTTAATCAATCAGTCGTCTTGAAATGTTGAAAAATCTCCGAATGACATCCATGAACACCAATCAAATAATTGATAGGGAAAAAAATTCGTCCCGAACTACCGCTATTTTTTCGTCAGCGTGTTGATTGAATTGTCCGTTCACGAAAGGTATAGCAAGTGTTTGTTTATTTGTTGGCATAATTGCAACGTAAAATAAACGTTGCCGAATGTACCTGGCCTCACTAGCTCTCGAGTTATAAGAGAACTCTATGTTATATTGACAACATTGCGTATCAATCTAACAAGAAAATAAACAACCTAAAATTTGAATATAAACGTGCCAAATTGTCAACAACGGCTCAACCTTTCGTGAACGGCCAAATCATTTTATTCAGTTTTCTCCAATCTAATTCGAGTGGACATCTGAAGCCCGATTCATAATATTGTTTCCCTTTCTTAGTAGAATGAAATTTCAAACATAATGTCTGTCTCTAAAAACAGAAATCGGAAATTAATGCTAAAATTCTAAGTCTACTTATAAGGATATTGTGACATGTATGAAAACAAAAATCTCGTATCGAGAAGGCATAAAACATGGAACGAGTTTCACACATATATTCCTTCTATGCAAACAATCATGCATCGCCCGCTTTATACCACCAAACACCCTAAATTATCATTGCCTGTAGCCCTGGGGGGGTAAACGACCTCCTCTCACCCAAACTTCACGGGTTATATCGCGACCGTCCAAAAACTTTTTCATACAGATCACTACAAACTGTCATGGCGTCATCCGCTAGGTGGCACCACCAATGACGTCATCAGCATTTAATCTGACCCCGGCAACATTAAGGGAGGTCAAAGGTCAATTTGCCCCAGAACGAACATAGCCCTACTACTCACAGGCAAGTACTACGGACACCTATCATGAAATTTGTGTCGCGGTGCTTTCAATAGGTGAGAGGTGACGAAGAAGTGAAAATTGACAACTGAATTATAGCATAAAACCTAAGTGTGTATATTTTTGAGCGCTCGTTCTCCTTAAACGATTGCTATTTCGTTTTTCTAGAATTTTTTTTTAGGTTTTCACTCCCAGTTTGAAATAGAACTATTTGAAAATTTTTCAAGTAAGATCAAATTCTCTTGCGTAAATCCTTGCACTAATTTGTCAGAAGTAAATTGGTTTTGAAAAAATTGTCGCCTAACAGTGAAACTAAAAAAGGAAATAAATGAAACGGATAATGTAACGTTTCGGTGTCTATATAAGACATCCTTCTTCAGACAAACTTGTAAAATCTTTTGGAACTGTGTATTTTTTCGTTTGCAGTTTAATTTTGGTTTTAATGTTAGGCAAACATTTTTTAAAACCAATTAGCTCCTGATAAATTAGTGCAAGGATTTAAGCAGGAGTATTTCATCTTAATTAAAAATGTTTGAATTATTTCTTTCAGAGACTGGGACTGAAAACCAAATTTTTTTTTCTAGAAATGCAATAGTTCTCCCAGATTATATGTCAATCGACAGATATCTATATCGTTTTGCCCAAATGTCTGTAATTTTCGAATTTTGGACCGGAAATGGTCTCAAACGATAGGGTTCTAC
Source organism: Propylea japonica (assembly GCA_013421045.1). NCBI lineage: Eukaryota > Metazoa > Arthropoda > Insecta > Coleoptera > Coccinellidae > Propylea > Propylea japonica. Next base: position 50,381 of record JACDNR010000259.1, on the reverse strand, counting down.
TCCCTGATGACGAATCTGTGGCCAAATTCAATTCTGTCCGTGGGGCCGTCCGTTAGCACAATAACTTTCGAAGGGATTGTCCTAGAGATTTGAAATTTTCAGGATGAGTTCGGATCTGAAATGGCTCGGTTAAGTTCGTTAACCAGCCAAATCGTAAAGAGACAAACAATTTTCAGACAGACAATTTTCAAATTGTTTATTTCGATCTCAATCTTTGGATAGTTCAAAAAATTCACTGAAATTCGTGAATGTAGTTTCGTGAAAACAAGTTTCCCAAAATCAAATATATACCTAAGTAAAACTCGTAAGGTTCTGAAATATACAGGGTGTCCCGAAAAATGTGGAAAATCTTTCGGATTCAGATAGAACATAAAAAAGATGACATGTTTCCATATTTTTTTCCTAGCAGCCCTCCATACGAAGATACGACCTCCTAAATGACGCCACTGGAAATCCATTTTAGTGGAATAAATTTCAATTACTTACTTCTTTCATTATTTTCTTTCGAAAACGGTTCATTTTATCGACACTAAACAAAGAGTACCTTCTCTTTAGCTTAATCTTCAAGGTTCCCAATTTTTTTTAGTACCTTATCACACAGGGTGTTGGAAATGTAAGCAATGTACAAACCACATTTCTCATGCCACCACTGTACTGTGGAACACATACCTACGATTCATTGTTTGTAATTGAGTGAATGTTATTGTAAGGGATATCCGAAGGTTCGAAAAACCAATAAAACGAATTCATCAAAAATTATTCATATAATATTTATCTTACAATTTATATACAATGGGTATAAAGAATGTGAGAGACAATAAAATACAAAATCGACAAAAATCTCAGATATGAAATATACAAAACTTTTACAATAATTCAATTTACATTGTATACAACTTTGACAATAATTCAAACCTGTGATGTCTTCAATTTAAGAAATATTCATCGGTAAAACTAACAAGACGCTTTAGGAACTTCATTTCAAAATATGACATAAGCGTATACAGGAGGTCCCGGAAAATGTGGGAAATCTCTCGGATTCAAATAGAACATAAAAAAATAAGATGACAAGTTCCCATAATTGTTTTTCCTAGCGGTCCTCCCTACGAAGATACGACCTCCTAAATGACGCCACTGGAAATTCATTTTAGTGGAATAAATTTCAATTACATACCTACTTCTTTCATTATTTTTTTTCGAGGACGGTTCATTTTATCGACACTGAACAAGAGTACCTTTCCTTTAGCTTAATGTTCAAGGTATACATATTTGTTTTTTTAGCACTGTATCATACAGGGTGTTAAAAATGTAAGCATTAAAATGTACAACCCAGTCCGCCGCTGGTAAACTGAACAAGCTAATTGAACTTTGAGAGGGATGATTTAAGAGGTTCTTAATACTATTAATCATATCAAATTTTCATCCAATTATTTCGAGTAGTTTGGAACTTATTCCATTAAAATGGATTTCCAGTGGCATCATTTAGGGGGTCGTATCTTCGTAGGGAGGGCCGCTAAGAAAAAAAATTATGGGAACTTGTCATCTTCAATTTTATGTTCTATCTAAATCCGAGAGATCGCCCACATTTTCCGGGACACCCTGTATACCTAGTAAGCGGTAATTCATGAATATAAATTATATCGAGATGATATCATTAATCAATTGTCTAAGAAATTGAATTTTTTTCATAAGGAGTCACAATTAAAAAAGTTCTATTGTCATAATACCTTTAACATTGTTTTTGAGTTAGCCTGACCTGACTAACAATTCAATATTCTGTATGGTCAAATAACTCGCGATTTTTTCTACGCATAAGTGCGGTCATTTGCCAGCACAAATTTCATCCACCTTTTCACACACTAGTTCTTTTCTTCTCAACACTTCACTCGCTTTTTCTATTCTCGATTTAATATCGCTATCGTATATCGTAGCACTCCTTTCACACCTAAAAACCGCATCTCTTATTTCGGCATTCTTTAAATATTTAACTACTTTTCTACGACTTCTGTGAAGGATGTCATAATAAGAAACACGGTGCGATGTCGTTATTTCACGTTTCAAGTAATTCATATCTATACAAAAATCATGGAATAGTTTTTTCTTTTCTGGATCAGAAACAATATGACGTAACAAAGTTTCGTTTATTTTTTCACCACGGTGTAATCTAAGAACGATATATTTTATGAATACTCGATCGAGGTCTTTTAGTTTTTCGCCGTCAAATCTTTGTTGTATCAGGTCAAAAGGGGTGTTCTCATATTTATCCCGCACATCTATGTTGGAGCCAGCACTCAAGAGAACTTCCATAAGGTAATGTTTTCCATTTTTGCATGCCATATGCAAAGGGGTCTCGAATGTTGTGAGATTCTTGCGATTGATGTTAGCCCCTTTTTCTATCAAAAACTCAGCGAGGAGTTTTGTGGTCTCGGGTGTAACAAAGCGAACGGCAGCTAGGTTGTGCAGGCACGTATTACCTATGATGTCTCTTGTATTGGGATCTAAACCGATTGAGACCAACTTCTTTATGAAGGAGAGGTTATCAGGATAGTGTCTCACCATAGCTTGCAAGATGGTAGTACCTATGCAGTCTCTGCTATGAATGTTAACTTTGTGCTTCATCAGTTCATCTAAACACTCATTTGGCTTTGGAGATATAACTACCACTTGGAGGGGTCTATAGCCACATAGATCTGCTTGCATCTCAATATCAGCTCCATATTTCAAGAGAGTTCGAATCAATTTGTAGTGTCCAAATTCTACAGCATCATGCAAGACGGCGAACCCCTTGTGGTCTGTTTTATTTGGATTAGCCCCACTTTTCAGCATCTTGATTGTCTCATCTTCGGTTCCTCTTTTCACTGCTGCCCTAAGTCTCGAATCTAATTCTTCCTGGGAAAAGGTCCGCACCTTTATCCAGCACTGTAAATCAGCAATTATCTGAAAATATTTTGAAAATTATTTGTTTGCAGTTTCTCTATTATTCAAATAGAAAAAAATCATAGAAAACAGACAGGTTTAAGTTTGGCAATTCATATATCAAAAAGTAAAATACAGTGTGTTTGGTCATGACTTAGCGATAATTTAAGGTCCTCAAATATACCTAATATTATCGACAAAAACACCCAAACTTGGATGTTTACCCCCTTAGTTTTAGAGTTTTAAATTTACTTTTTTTTTTCGTTGACACTTCCAAATAATAACGATTTCTTTGGACATAAAGGTCCTACAGATGTGAAAAAAATGTTTTTTGAAAAATGATACTACCACCTTTCATTGAAGTATAACAATATAAAAACATTCAACTTGAAAACACCATAAAAAAAATTCTTTAAAAAAGTTCATAGTGAAATTTTGTACTGATTTTCTCAGTAAATCCGCAATAGTACAAGAACTAACACATTTAGTATAATTTTTTTCAATGATTCAACACGCAAGGACACAAGCTACAAAACAACACTCACATCATTTCTGTAAGTTACATGATGAGAGTTGTTGCTGTTCGAACATGACCCTTATGAACATTGATAAAATAAAAGAAAACTCAGTACTGTACTTTCGATAATTTTCAACGATAAAACAAACAAATTAATCATAAAAACTGCTCAAAATGGCCGCCTCTGGTCTGTAGACAGGCAGTGGCCTTCATGACGACCTGTCTTGTGTCTTTTGCTCGCGTAGTGATCATGTTCGAGCAGCAATAACTCTCAAATTATGTAGCTTACAGATATGATGTGAGTGTTGTTTTGTAGCTAACTTCCTTGCGTGTTGAATCATTGAAAAAAAATTATACTTCAATGTGCTTATTCTTGTACTATTACGGATTTACTAAGAAAATCAGTACATATTTTTACTATGAACTTTTTAAAAGAATTTTTTATGGCGTTTTCAAGTTGAATGTTCTTAAATTGTTATACTACAATGTAAGGTGGTAGTATCATCTTCCGAAAAATATTTTTTCACATCTGTAAGACCTTTATGTCGAAAGAAATCGATATTATTTGGAAGGGTCAACAAAAATAAAAAAATAAATGTAAAATGGGGGCTACTCCAAAACTGAGGGGGTAAGCTTCCAAGTTTGGGTGTTTTTTTTCGATAATATTAGGTATATTTGATGACCTTAAATCATCGCTAAGTCATGACCAAACCCACTGTATAATTGGTATGTAGGTAGCAAAGGAAACTCTTTATTCACTACAGTGAATAAAGCACGAAACAATACGAATTTTTCGAAAAATGACCCACAGAAATCTGAAGAAGAAATGTTAATGCCAGATTTCCGAAATGATCTCCCCCGGTTTGAGAAAATCCAAAAATATTTTGAAATGCGTTTTTCTCGGAATCTATGGGTTTTAGAGAAAATGTAGAGGACATTGTTATATACATTTTATCTCATTGTTGCGAAGTCGTACGACTTGAAATACAAAAAGTAGGTGGTAAAGCATAAAAAAAAGTGTTTTTTGTCATTTTCGTTAAAAATAAATCATTTTTTTGCAGTAATGTAAATAGGAAAGTTGTTCGTCACAAAATAATCTAGATTTTTTATCTGAACAGTTTTTTTTTTGTGAAACTTACCGTTAACGAGCTGTAGGCGAAAAGATGCAGCGCAGCATAGCTAACGGTTCTTTTCACTTTTTACTTGCTGGGCCGTGTATGTTATACACACATCGGCGCGGCACATAATGTACAAATTTTACACTTTGACAAGCTCCTGGGCCCGTATTCTCGACAAGTGATATTCGAAAACGTATACGAACCTCATTGCGCGAGTCCCTGTTTTACCTGTAAAAATGCACACCGCGCAATGAAGTTCGTATACGTTTTCGAATATCACTTGTCGAGAATACGGGCCCTGCTCGATAACGGTGAGTTTTACAAAAAAATGTGTATACGAATAATGTAGATAATTTTGTGGCAAACCGCTTTTTCATATATATTACTGCAAAAAAATTATTTATTTTCAACAAAAATGCCAAACAACCAATTTTTGTGATAGATTAGCGCCACCTACTTTTTGTATTTCAAGTCGCTCAACTTCGCTCCAAGGAGATAAAATGTAGATAACAATGTCCATCACATTTTTTGTTAAATAATCTTCTCTTTTAAACCCATGGATTCCGAGAAAAAAGCATTTCAAAATGTTTTCGGATTTCCTCAACACCAGGGAGAGGGTCACTTCGGAAATCTGGCGATAACATTTTTTATGTCCCCCTATCGATTTATCAAATCAAATTTCTGTAGGTCATTTTTAAAAAAATAAATGCTATATTCACTGAACTAATTCTTTCTAGATAAATGTCTCACGACATGCAGACCTTCGTTATTTTATAGAAGCAGAAAACTTTCTATAGATAAAAAAACGGAGTTATTATTAAAAACTATTACTGAACTTGGGGCACAGTGGTTTTGATGTAATAGTTGACAAAGGGGTGAAATATTGACTCTTAAATTCGTTTTTCCTCCGACCTCGAAATAAAAGGCGATTTTAATGTGTACAAAATTGAGCATTAATGACCCATTTTAATGATCAATTTTTTAGCCATTTCAATGTGCAATCCTCATGGCAACCGTACACAAAAGTATTCGAAAGCACTACGTGAAATGTCAAAATTCTACTGGAACATAGACACATAGAAATATCATTTCATTTTGTCAAATGTAAGTGGAAAATGAGAATGTATTTTAATCAAGAATTTATACACTATTCATCTTGAGATCGTCGGAAAAATCTTGTAATCAACACGGTTATTAATCTAGCGACTAATGGTCTCGAACTATTAACGCGTTCGCTCCGCTCACGCATTGTCTTGACCATTAGTCGCTGTCTTTAATAACATACATCTCAAAATAAAAGTTGATTTTAATGTGTACGAAATTGATCATTTTAATGCTCAATTTATGCTATTTTAATGTGCAATCCTCATGGTAACACTACGAGAAATCAAAACTCTACGAGAACATATTAGGTATATAGAAATTTGATTATGTCAAATGTAAGTATTGTGCAAAATGAGAATGTATTTCACTCAAGCATTCACAGTCAATTCATATTGAGATCGTCGGAAAATCTTTTAATATAAACTCGGTTATTAATTGAGCGACTATAATGGTCTGGAACTATTAACGCGTGAGCAGAGCGAAATATCTTGACAATTAATCGCTGTCTCTAATAACCTAGTTGATCAAATTACTAATTATTCAAAATTAAAGTCAATTTTTCATATATTTTATCTTGAGAATAATAGAAATCACATCATCCATCGGTAGACAGTTAGTACTGTTGTCACCCTTTCTCAGACACCCTTTGAATTGAAATATATTCAATACAGAAGACAATTTTAAACATAGAGATCAAAATATCTATTTGGAAAAGAGATCAAACCAAGAACAAAATCGAAAACATAAAAAGGAATATATCAAGCAAATTGGAAACTAACATCTTCAGTGCTATCATCAATGCAGGACAAAGAAACTTTGATAAAACTTTCCAAAAAGTTAAAACAAATAATATAGTAAAATTTGAGAAATTGATAGAACAACAAAAACACCCTATAAGTATTGTTGGAACAGACAAACTAATTAAAAATTATACCAACATCACCATACCAAATGAGGTCCAACTTATTCTAGGACTGGGACCGAAACATGGAATAGTTCCACAACATATTCCGAAACTTCAACTGATAAAGGATATAGAAATGTTCACACAAACCGCAACCAGAGACGAAGATGAAAAAAACCATATTAGAAATAGATGTGTTGGAGTGATAAATAATTTTATGAGACTACACCGACCATATAAAGATCCACTAAAAAACCACTATAAAATGACCGAAAAATTCATCAGAGAACATCCAGAAATAATAATAAGCAATTCAGACAAAGGCAACACTACAGTTATAATGTACAAAGATGAATATAACACAGAAGCAGAAAAAATGTTAAATGACGAAACAACATATAGAAAATTAACAACTGATCCCACCAGAAAAATACAAAATAAAATCAATAAATTATTACTGTCCTTCAAAACCAACAATACTATAACAGAAACAGAATACAAATCATTGATATCTCACAATAGCGTTACGCCTAAAATCTACTTTCTGAGAAAAACACATAAAGAGCATATCAACCTGAGACCCATAGTGAGCTGCATAAACGCCCCTAACCACAAGGTTGGTAAATTTCTGCATGATATCCTCAACCGTGTTTTGTCGACCTCCAAATTCAATGTGAGAGATTCCTTCACATTAGTTGAAGAATTGAAATTAATAATAGTACCAAACGACTATGAATTAATATCATTGGACGTAGTCTCTTTATATACTAATATTCCAAAAGAACTAGTCATTAACACCATAACAACTCAGTGGTACTATATTAAACATTTCACAAGCCTGAACAAGAGGGAATTTCTACAGCTTGTGGAATTGTGCTTTGAAGGAGCATACTTTGTTTTCAATGGGGTTTACTACAAACAAATAGAGGGAACAGCAATGGGATCCCCAACAAGCCAAACGTTTGCAAACTTAATCATGCACGCTCTATTTGAATTCGCAGTCTCAAAGTTGGACTTTGTTGTGCCTCTGCTGAAACTGTTTGTAGACGATACTTTGCTCCTAGTGCCTAAAAACAAAATTGAAGAAACATAATTGAGTATCTTTAATTCATTCCATCAAAAGATACAATTAACACTAGAGAGAGAAAAACATCGAAGCATTCCATTTTTGGACGTACTGGTCATCAGAAACGAAAAAGAACTAAAAACCAATTGGTATACAAAACCAACAAACAGTGGTCGATGCATAAACTTCCTCTCCAACCATAGCGACACACAAAAGAAAAATGTAGCATTGAACATGATTAATAGAGCAGTATCACTGTGCAGTAACGAATATAAACCCGACAACTTGAAGAAAGTAAGCCAAATTCTAAAACAGAACAATTACCCAGAATACTACATCAGAAAATGCATGAATATATTCGACAGAGCCAACAAACAGACCAGAACAACTGCATCAACCAACAACGCACAAGAAACATCAATAATACAAAATTCAACACCAACGAAATACGTCAAACTTACATTATACCCAAGTTTATCGTATAAGATCAATAAAATTCTTCGTGAGTATAACTGCACAGCGGCATTCTACAACACACTGGATAATTGGAAAAAATTCTACTCGAAATTGAAAGATAAGACCCCCATTCAAAAACAATCAGAATTGGTTTACAAGATCGCATGTGGAAACTGTCAAAAATGCTACATAGGACAGACAAAACAACTGCTGGAGGACAGAGTAAAACAACACATAAACGACACGAAAAAATTGAATAACATAAAACAGCCCTCACCACACATACACACACAGAAGGACATAAATTCAGATTTGAAGAGGTCACAGTTCTCGACCGTGAACCCAATTACAGCAGAAGAATAATTAGCGAAATGTTCCACATAAAGTCCAACAATACCGTTAATTTCAGGGAAGATGTCCAACACCTAAGCACTATATACAACGGCTTGATATTTAATTTTTACAAATATATTAATTAGCCTATTCGTTTTGAGATATTTCGTGCTCTGAGTAACTCAAAAGCTCGATATTCCCATTGGCTGCGCACAATGGTATGGAGCTCGAAATACCGCAAATACAGTAATTGTAGATATTTTAATTGTGGTGCGAATGTTTTTAATTTTGTAATTTCATTTTTATATTTATATTTGTGTATTCAATGTGAAAATTTTAAAATTTAGTCCGTCAAAATTTCCGGTCGTATTTATTGTATTCGTATCGACGGCCCAACATATTAGTGGGATGGATCTGCTTTCTTACTGATAACATTCAGCATATTGTTTTCACATCAGAATTGACTTTCAACGAGAAACGAACGAAATAAATATTATGACGATATTTTGATTGAAATGAATATCGAGGTGAGTGGCAGATCTGTCCCTACAATTTTGAATTTTATTAATGTCATTGTACCATTTCAGCCTTGAAGAAGAATCACGAAAGATTCGAAACGTCGGCAAGTATTTAAGAAATCAAAATAAAATCTAGTCCAAATTCCTGTCAACAATTCATTCAATATATATTCAATACTTTCGTTATTTTATAAAAGCTGAAATGTCTTGTATATGTTGCAAAGGAAATTATTAACACTTAGTCATTTGATCAACTAGGTTATTAACGACAGCGACTGATGATCAAGATATTTTAACGCGAGAGTGGCGCGAAAATAAATTAAATCGTCAAATATTTAAATATTATTTGAATAACAGGCCCTGAATGGATTGAAAAAATTTTAATTTCCGCAGAACAAAAAAAAAGAATTTTTCTTCTCGATAAAAGATATTTCGAAATAATAAAATCAAGAAAACAAAACAATCTATTTAATATGAAATAAAGATAAGTACTCACCTTACGAATCTTATGAAACCAAAAGACAAAATACATTTTTGTCCTCATATAGTATGAAATAACCATAATTATTCACAGGTACTATCTGGTACTGGTACTGGTACTTAGCCTGACACATCAGTTCATCTAAACACTCATTTGGCTTTGGAGATATAACTACCACTTGGAGGGGTCTATAGCCACATAGATCTGCTTGCATCTCAATATCAGCTCCATATTTCAAGAGAGTTCGAATCAATTTGTAGTGTCCAAATTCTACAGCATCATGCAAGACGGCGAACCCCTTGTGGTCTGTTTTATTTGGATTAGCCCCACTTTTCAGCATCTTGATTGTCTCATCTTCGGTTCCTCTTTTCACTGCTGCCCTAAGTCTCGAATCTAATTCTTCCTGGGAAAAGGTCCGCACCTTTATCCAGAACTGTAAATCAGCAATTATCTGAAAATATTTTGAAAATTATTTGTTTGCAGTTTCTCTATTATTCAAATAGAAAAAAATCACAGAAAACAGACAGGTTTAAGTTTGGCAATTCATATATTGTCACGGTTTTATTTGCCGAGTTGTAATATGATCATGATTCCCGTAGCCCTTTCATCGTTACGCCCATGTGATGCTGGAAACTTCGATCCGCGATGTTTTTTTTTATATGTTAGATTTTTGTTCGATGCGCATATGGTAAGAGTCGACGTATGTTGAATATAATTCATTTCCTATGGTTTTGCTTTTCTGAAAAAGCAGTACCGTATCAAGAAAATGTGTATCATTTCCGAATAAACTGATTTTCACGTTCGAAGCAGGAAAAAACTAGTAAAATTTTCAACTTTTTTACATTTCAAAATATCAATCTGGGGCCTATTGCACCAAAATACTTTGCAACTTTTCACTTCGCACTATGCATTCTGACAAATTTCAAAAGTGAAAATTAGTTATATTGCACAACATTTCTCCCAATATTTAATGTCTGAGGAGTAATTTTCACTATGCACTTTACTTTTCACAATGTATTTTTCATTTATGAATGCGTTTCGTGCAACTAAATTCATTTGAAAAGTGCAAAGTGAAAAGTTGCAAAGTGTTTGGTGCAATAGGCCCCTGGTCATATCTGATGCCTGCAATAGCATCTCGATAATCCGGACAGCGATAATCTGCATTCTTTGATAGTCCGGATCGAACCGATTTCGTTAAGTACCATATGTTTCAATCAACCGAATTTTGATAATGGTATAATCATTCACATATTAACTTTTTGAGAGGCTTGTTTAAAAAATGAAGTTTTTTTGATTCAGATGTTTTGCTTGGATAACTAAAAACATTCATATAAAAGAAAATGTGGTAGTCTTGAATTCACATTATTCAGAATGTCTCTGGTTACCATTGATCTGGATTATAATAGTGGTTATACTGTACAGGGTGCACCTTGTGTTTGCTATCTTTCTTATTTTGTATATAGATATAGAGTGTTTCGGTTTTCGTAAAACTGAAGGTTACACCTGATGAATCCCCAAAGCCTCTTTGGTTTTTGAGATACTGGGTGTTTTTGAAAATGTCGTATTTACAGAAACTTCTCATATTTCTGCTAATTTATCGAAAAAGGGGCATTTTTATTTTGAAGTTAAAATAAAAAAATCCAACGAAGAAATGAAAGTCTAAAATTTTCGTAGTACGGATCTGATTTATTCGATTTCAGAAACTAAATATTGAAGAAAAGCCAGAGTAGATGGTGACAAGACTTCGAAATTTGAAATCATTCGGTCGATAAAAATCTACAAGAGTTCTTGAACTGTGAAATTTTACCCATAAAATTAACAACATCCTGTATATCCCAAACGAAGCCACTCAGGCGATTTAAAATCTTGAATCGAGTCCATTCTGATGAAATTAATTCGTATTCATTTTTTGGATTGCAGATGTAACACCAGCTAGTAATATATTGAATGTTTCCTTCGACATTCTGTAAAATGACTGGAATCTTTCTGCATCACCAGCAAGTTCCTTTGCCCAAACAAACATTCTCCGATCTTCATTAGTTCTGATATAAGGATGAATCCAATGATTACGTTTACGCTTTCTCTTTTTGAGATAAAAATAAGCCAATATTACATCTTCATCTCTGCTTGACATTTTTGACAACAATCACAGATATGAAAACACTGGATATTTTTTTTACTTGCCAATATAGGTAGCCTAGCGACCGAATATCGGTGTATCGTTGCTTTGGTGTGAACGACCGATTTTGCTCATTCCACGATTCAAATCGCATCGCGGTCTCGTCGCGATCGCGTCGTTTGGTCTGCGAGCAGCCTAAGTCATTTGATCAACTAGGTTATTAACGACAGCGACTGATGATCAAGATATTTTAACGCGAGAGTGGCGCGAAAATAAATTAAATCGTCAAATATTTAAATATTATCTGAATAACAGGCCCTGAATGGATTAAAAAAATTTCAATTTCCGCAGAACAAAAAAAAAAGAATTTTTCTTCTCGATAAAAGATATTTCGAATAATAAAATCAAGAAAACAAAACAATCTATTTAATATGAAATAAAGATAGGTACTCACCTTACGAATCTTATGAAACCAAAAGACAAAATACATTTTGTCCTCATATAGTATGAAATAACCATAATTATTCACAGGTACTATCTGGTACTGGTACTGGTACTTAGCCTGACCTGACTAACAATTCAATATCCTGTATGGTCAAATAACTCGCGATTTTTCTACGCATAAGTGCGGTAATTTGCCAGCACAAATTTCATCCACCTTTGCACACACTAGTTCTTTTCTTCTCAACACTTCACTCGCTTTTCTATTCTCGATTTAATATCGCTATCGTATATCGTAGCACTCCTTTCACACCTTAAAACCGCATCTCTTATTTCGGCATTCTTTAAATATTTAACTACTTTTCTACGACTCCTGTGAAGGATGTCATAATAATCTAAGAACGATATATTTTATGAATACTCGATCGAGGTCTTTTAGTTTTTCGCCGTCAAATCTTTGTTGTATCAGGTCAAAAGGGGTGTTCTCATATTTATCCCGCACATCTATATTGGAGCCAGCACTCAAGAGAACTTCCATAAGGTAATGTTTTCCATTTTTGCATGCCATATGCAAAGGGGTCTCGAATGTTGTGAGATTCTTGCGATTGATGTTAGCCCCTTTTTCTATCAAAACTCAGCGAGGAGTTTTTTGGTCTCGGGTGTAACAAAGCGAACGGCAGCTAGGTTGTGCAGGCACGTATTACCTATGATGTCTCTTGTATTGGGATCTAAACCGATTGAGACCAACTTCTTTATGAAGGAGATGTTATCAGGATAGTGTCTCACCATAGCTTGCAAGATGGTAGTATCTATGCAGTCTCTGCTATGAATGTTAACTTTGTGCTTCATCAGTTCATCTAAACACTCATTTGGCTTTGGAGATATAACTACCACTTGGAGGGGTCTATAGCCACATAGATCTGCTTGCATCTCAATATCAGCTCCATATTTCAAGAGAGTTCGAATCAATTTGTAGTGTCCAAATTCTACAGCATCATGCAAGACGGCGAACCCTTGTGGTCTGTTTTATTTGGATTAGCCCCACTTTTCAGCATCTTGATTGTCTCATCTTCGGTTCCTCTTTTCACTGCTGCCCTAAGTCTCGAATCTAATTCTTCCTGGGAAAAGGTCCGCACCTTTATCCAGAACTGTAAATCAGCAATTATCTGAAAATATTTTGAAAATTATTTGTTTGCAGTCTCTATTATTCAAATAGAAAAAAATCACAGAAAACAGACTGGTTTAAGTTTGGCAATTCATATATCAAAAAGTAAAATACAGTGTGTTTGGTCATGACTTAGCGATAATTTAAGGTCCTCAAATATACCTAATATTATCGACCAAAACACCCAAACTTGGATGTTTATTCCCTTAGTTTTAGAGTAGCCCCCATTTTAAATTTACTTTTTTATTTTCGTTGACACTTCCAAATAATATCGATTTCTTTGGACATAAAGGTCCTACAGATGTGAAAAAAATGTTTTTTGAAAAATGATACTACCACCTTTCATTGAAGTATAACAATATAAAAACATTCAACTTGAAAACACCATAAAAAAATTATTACCTATGATGTCTCTTGTATTGGGATCTAAACCGATTGAGACCAACTTCTTTATGAAGGAGATGTTATCAGGATAGTGTCTCACCATAGCTTGCAAGATGGTAGTACCTATGCAGTCTCTGCTATGAATGTTAACTTTGTGCTTCATCAGTTCATCTAAACACTCATTTGGCTTTGGAGATATAACTACCACTTGGAGGGGTCTATAGCCACATAGATCTGCTTGCATCTCAATATCAGCTCCATATTTCAAGAGAGTTCGAATCAATTTGTAGTGTCCAAATTCTACAGCATCATGCAAGACGGCGAACCCCTTGTGGTCTGTTTTATTTGGATTAGCCCCACTTTTCAGCATCTTGATTGTCTCATCTTCGGTTCCTCTTTTCACTGCTGCCCTAAGTCTCGAATCTAATTCTTCCTGGAAAAAGGTCCGCACCTTTATCCAGAACTGTAAATCAGCAATTATCTGAAAATATTTTGAAAATTATTTGTTTGCAGTTTCTCTATTATTCAAATAGAAAAAAATCACAGAAAACAGACTGGTTTAAGTTTGGCAATTCATATATCAAAAAGTAAAATACAGTGTGTTTGGTCATGACTTAGCGATAATTTAAGGTCCTCAAATATACCTAATATTATCGACAAAAACACCCAAACTTGGATGTTTACCCCCTTAGTTTTAGAGTAGCCCCCATTTTAAATTTACTTTTTTATTTTCGTTGACACTTCCAAATAATATCGATTTCTTTGGACATAAAGGTCCTACAGATGTGAAAAAAATGTTTTTTGAAAAATGATACTACCACCTTTCATTGAAGTATAACAATATAAAACATTCAACTTGAAAACACCATAAAAAAATTCTTTAAAAAAGTTCATAGTGAAATTTTGTACTGATTTTCTCAGTAAATCCGCAATAGTACAAGAACTAGCACATTTAGTATATTTTTTTCAATGATTCAACACGTAAGGACACAAGCTACAAAACAACACTCACATCATTTCTGTAAGTTACATGATGAGAGTTGTTGCTGTTCGAACATGACCCTTATGAACATTGATAAAATACAAGAAAACTCAGTACTGTACTTTCGATAATTTTCAACGATAAAACAAACAAATTAATTAAAAACTGCTCAAAATGGCCGCCTCTGGTCTGTAGACAGCCAGTGGCCTTCATGACGACCTGTCTTGTGTCTTTTGCTCGCGTAGTGATCATGTTCGAGCAGCAATAACTCTCAAATTATGTAGCTTACAGATATGATGTGAGTGTTGTTTTGTAGCTAACTTCCTTGCGTGTTGAATCATTGAAAAAAAATTATACTTCAATGTGCTTATTCTTGTACTATTACGGATTTACTAAGAAAATCAGTACATATTTTTACTATGAACTTTTTAAAAGAATTTTTTATGGCGTTTTCAAGTTGAATGTTCTTAAATTGTTATACTACAATGTAAGGTGGTAGTATCATCTTCCGAAAAATATTTTTCACATCTGTAAGACCTTTATGTCGAAAGAAATCGATATTATTTGGAAGGGTCAACAAAAATAAAAAATAAATGTAAAATGGGGGCTACTCCAAAACGGAGGGGGTAAGCTTCCAAGTTTGGGTGTTTTTTTCGATAATATTAGGTATATTTGATGACCTTAAATCATCGCTAAGTCATGACCAAACCCACTGTATAATTGGTATGTAGGTAGCAAAGGAAACTCTTTATTCACTACAGTGAATAAAGCACGAAACAATATGAATTTTTCGAAAAATGACCCACAGAAATCTGAAGAAGAAATGTTAATGCCAGATTTCCGAAATGATCTCCCCCGGTTTGAGAAAATCCAAAATATTTTGAAATGCGTTTTTCTCGGAATCTATGGGTTTTAGAGAAAATGTAGAGGACATTGTTCATTTTATCTCATTGTTGCGAAGTCGTACGACTTGAAATACAAAAGTAGGTGGTAAAGCATAAAAAAAGTGTTTTTTGTCATTTTCGTTAAAAATAAATCATTTTTTTGCAGTATTGTAAATAGGAAAGTTGTTCGTCACAAAATAATCTAGATTTTTTATCTGAACATTTTTTTTTTGTGAAACTTACCGTTAACGAGCTGTAGGCGAAAAGATGCAGCGCAGCATAGCTAACAGTTCTTTTCACTTTTTACTTGCTGGGCCGTGTATGTTAAGTCGCATCCACACTATGCCGAACGACATCATTCGACACGTTCGGGGCGACACGTTCGATTCGACAATCGGTGTGGACGTGTCGAAGGATAAACGGTTCGACTCAGTTGTGAGCGAGCATTGAAAGTGAAAGGAAGTTCAATTTAGAGAGAGAATATGGATGATGACGCTGTTTTAGCAGCTGCTGCTGCATTAATAATCGGAGTTACTACTCGTCAGCGACGCCCACGTCCAAGTATTCGGAAAGGTCCTGCAAAATACTTCCTGATTTGTTATAAAATAAAATGGTTAAATAAAGCAAAGAGTTCAGTCGACTACCTTATGGTTCAGTAACGTAATCGAGTGAAAATGAAATCAAAAATTTAAAAATTTTAGAGATCGCAATTTAGAGTTTGTTCATCCGTCCACTCCATTTCACTGATAAATTCTAGATCACCCTTCAACAAGAACGTCTTCGTCACGGAGCCGGAACGCGGGAGAAATTCAGTTCAAATCCGAATTCGACGGCATGTGAATACGCAGCGCTTTTGAATGCAACTGAACCCCATTCGGCCCATTCGACAGTCGACACGTCCAGACTGAATGATTCGATTCGACTTCCTTTGATCGGGACCGCGCTCAGTCGGGTTGGAAGCGACATGATTCGATTCGACTTCTACAACGTCCACACTTATTCGACTTTGTCGAACGACACAAGTCGAATGATGTCGTTCGGCATAGTGTGGATGCGACTTTTACACACATCGGCGCGGCACATAATGTACAAATTTTACACTTTGACAAGCTCCTGGGCCCGTATTCTCGACAAGTGATATTCGAAAACGTATACGAACCTCATTGCGCGAGTCCCTGTTTTACCTGTAAAAATGCACACCGCGCAATGAAGTTCGTATACGTTTTCGAATATCACTTGTCGAGAATACGGGCCCTGCTCGATAACGGTGAGTTTTACAAAAAAATTGTGTATACGAATAATATAGATAACTTTGTGGCAAACCGCTTTTTCATATATATTACTGCAAAAAAATTATTTATTTTCAACAAAAATGCCAAACAACCAATTTTTTGTGATACATTAGCGCCACCTACTTTTTGTATTTCAAGTCGCTCAACTTCGCTCCAAGGAGATAAAATGTAGATAACAATGTCCATCACATTTTTTTTAAATAATCTTCTCTTTTAAACCCATGGATTCCGAGAAAAAAGCATTTCAAAATGTTTTCGGATTTCCTCAACACCAGGGAGAGGGTCACTTCGGAAATCTGGCGATAACATTTTTTATGTCCCCCTATCGATTTATCAAATCAAATTTCTGTAGGTCATTTTTAAAAAAATAAATGCTATATTCACTGAACTAATTCTTTCTAGATAAATGTCTCACGACATGCAGATCTTCGTTATTTTATAGAAGCAGAAAACTTTCTATAGATAAAAAAACGGAGTTATTATTAAAAACTATTACTGAACTTGGGGCACAGTGGTTTTGATGTAATAGTTGACAAAGGGGTGAAATATTGACTCTTAAATTCGTTTTTCCTCCGACCTCGAAATAAAAGGCGATTTTAATGTGTACAAAAATTGAGCATTAATGACCCATTTTAATGATCAATTTTTTAGCCATTTCAATGTGCAATCCTCATGGCAACCGTACACAAAAGTATTCGAAAGCACTACGTGAAATGTCAAAATTCTACTGGAACATAGACACATAGAAATATCATTTCATTTTGTCAAATGTAAGTGGAAAATGAGAATGTATATTAATCAAGAATTTATACACTATTCATCTTGAGATCGTCGGAAAAATCTTGTAATCAACACGGTTATTAATCTAGCGACTAATGGTCTCGAACTATTAACGCGTTCGCTCCGCTCACGCATTGTCTTGACCATTAGTCGCTGTCTTTAATAACATACATCTCAAAATAAAAGTTGATTTTAATGTGTACGAAATTGATCATTTTAATGCTCAATTTATGCTATTTTAATGTGCAATCCTCATGGTAACACTACGAGAAATCAAAACTCTACGAGAACATATTAGGTATATAGAAATTTGATTATGTCAAATGTAAGTATTGTGCAAAATGAGAATGTATTTCAATCAAGCATTCACAATCAATTCATATTGAGATCGTCGGAAAATCTTTTAATATAAACTCGGTTTATACTATTAATGCGTGAGCGGAGCGAAATATCTTGACCATTAATCGCTGTCTCTAATAACCTAGTTGATCAAATAACTAATTATTCAAAATTAAAGTCAATTTTCATATATATTTTATCTTGAGAATAATAGAAATCATATCATCCATCGGTAGACAGTTAGTACTGTTGTCACCCTTTCTCAGGCACCCTTTGAATTGAAATATATTCAATAGTTTCGTTATTTTATAAAAGCTGAAATGTCTTGTATATGTTGCAAACGAATTAGTCATTGATCAATAGGTTATAACTGTTGCTAGATTGTTGACTAAATGGAAATTTCACGGATGTCACATTTATTTCACAGTATGACATTACATCATTATGTTCATCATCAAACTTACAATGCTGAATGAATTGTAACATTAACGACAGCGACTGATGATCAAGATATTTTAACGCGAGAGTGGCGCGAAAATAAATTAAATCGTCAAATATTTAAATATTATTTGAATAACAGGCCCTGAATGGATTAAAAAATTTCAATTTCCGCAGAAAAAAAAAAAGAATTTTTCTTCTCGATAAAAGATATTTCGAAATAATAAAATCAAGAAAACAAAACAATCTATTTAATATGAAATAAAGATAGGTACTCACCTTACGAATCTTATGAAACCAAAAGACAAAATACATTTTTGTCCTCATATAGTATGAAATAACCATAATTATTCACAGGTACTATCTGGTACTGGTACTTAGCCTGACCTGACTAACAATTCAATATCCTGTATGGTCAAATAACTCGCGATTTTTTCTACGCATAAGTGCGGTAATTTGCCAGCACAAATTTCATCCACCTTTGCACACACTAGTTCTTTTCTTCTCAACACTTCACTCGCTTTTTCTATTCTCGATTTAATATCGCTATCGTATATCGTAGCACTCCTTTCACACCTTGAAACCGCATCTCTTATTTCGGCATTCTTTAAATATTTAACTACTTTTCTACGACTCCTGTGAAGGATGTCATAATAAGAAACACGGTGCGATGGCGTTATTTCACGTTTCAAATAATTCATATCTATACAAAAATCATGGAATAGTTTTTTCTTTCCTGGATCAGAAACAATATGACGTAACAAAGTTTCGTTTATTTTTTCACCACGGTGTAATCTAAGAACGATATATTTTATGAATACTCGATCGAGGTCTTTTAGTTTATCGCCGTCAAATCTTTGTTGTATCAGGTCAAAAGGGTGTTCTCATATTTATCCCGCACATCTATGTTGGAGCCAACACTCAAGAGATCTTCTATAAGGTAATGTTTTCCATTTTTGCATGCCATATGCAAAGGGGTCTCGAATGTTGTGAGATTCTTGCGATTGATGTTAGCCCCTTTTTTCTATCAAAAACTCAGCGAGGAGTTTTGTGGTCTCGGGTGTAACAAAGCGAACGGCAGCTAGTGTCTCACCATAGCTTGCAAGATGGTAGTACCTATGCAGTCTCTGCTATGAATGTTAACTTTGTGCTTCATCAGTTCATCTAAACACTCATTTGGCTTTGGAGATATAACTACCACTTGGAGGGGTCTATAGCCACATAGATCTGCTTGCATTTCAATATCAGCTCCATATTTCGAGAGAGTTCGAATCAATTTGTAGTGTCCAAATTCTACAGCATCACGCAAGACGGCGAACCCCTTGTGGTCTGTTTTATTTGGATTAGCCCCACTTTTCAGCATCTTGATTGTCTCATCTTCGGTTCCTCTTTTCACTGCTGCCCTAAGTCTCGAATCTAATTCTTCCTGGGAAAGGGTCCGCACCTTTATCCAGAACTGTAAATCAGCAATTATCTGAAAATATTTTGAAAATTATTTGTTTGCAGTTTCTCTATTATTCAAATAGAAAAAAAACACAGAAAACAGACAGGTTTAAGTTTGGCAATTCATATATCAAAAAGTAAAATACAGTGTGTTTGGTCATGACTTAGCGATAATTTAAGGTCCTCAAATATACCTAATATTATCGACAAAAACACCCAAACTTGGATGTTTACCCCTTAGTTTTAGAGTAGCCCCCATTTTAAATTTACTTTTTTATTTTCGTTGACACTTCCAAATAATATCGATTTCTTTGGACATAAAGGGGTAATTATGTAGTTCTAAAAGAATCGTGTTGGAATTGTGAAAAAAATTGTACTCACTAAGTTTGGGTCCCAGATTTCGAAAATGATAACGAGAAGTCTGCAATCCTTTTAGTTTTTTCAAAAAAAAATCCAAAGTTTCAGTCAGGTTAGGGAGGTTAAGCATAGTTCTAGCCAATTTTCCTCTATTTTCTCAATCAATACTCGTTTGAAATGTTTTATTTATCAATTTCTGAAAGTATCCTGCAAAATAAAGCCTTAATTTGGTCGAAATCGACGAATTTATACATTGTTTACGTTTGTCACGGCAGCCAATGATTTGCCTTTAGGGCCCATTTTGGCTATCAACCAGCGCGATTTGTGCAACGTTGCCAGCGTTTCAAATCGAATGGCCAGTTAATTTCAAATTATTAGGATGGGATTGGGAGAGCCCATTTTTGTTTACTTTTCCAATATTAGTATGAAATGAATTATAGAGTAATAGAAATAACAAAGCAATTAGGTATAGGTTAATCCAAATATTCCGAAAACGGTGAAACTGCATATAATATAAAGACCTGTTCGTTTTTGAAATTCGAATAATTACATTTATTATAATCACATACTGGAAGAGTAATCCAGCAAAGACCACGGGGAGGTATGGGCTGACTTTGCCAGGAAGGGATTTTTTGGGGATTGAAAGGATAGATAGGCAATTGGGATAATGATAAATGTGATGATAACCAAACTTAACAGAAATTCGTATACATATAATATAAAAAATAAACCTATAAAAACTCAACAGAAATTCCTTTTGAAAATATTCACAAGACAAATAGGAAGAATCAGAAACAACAACACTTCAATAATGAATTAAATGAATCGAATATCACAACTACTTTATCGCGAATAAAATAGAGGTCGCGAAAACTGACGGCTCAACCATCACCAGAAGTTGAAGCGTTCATTGGATATGCGAACGCTATATAAGAAAAAAATTCGTGAAATCTGAATTTTCGTTTGAAGTTCTTTTTGAACTTGAATTCTGCCAAATAAAAAGGAAAATGTTCTGACTTTCTACCGTATCTCGGGATGTGATCCCGGATTTCTCTCAGAAACGCTCCACATTCTGGGTGTGAGCCCCGGTGTCAGGGTCAACGAAGTTTATGGAGTGATTTACTGTGAGGTGCTGGTAGCCTTCATGACTGAGACAGTCATAGGCTCTCCAACAGTCAGAGTGAATGGTCGTACCAGGTAAGATCCATTCCCTGATCAACTCCAATAAAGTTTCCCGACTCCGATTTGCAACCGGAACCATGAATACTTTATTGGAGTCCCTCTCGATCCCTCCGAAAATCCATTGCCCGTCAATTATCCGGCCTCTATTGTATTTTCGTTTGCCAAATTTGGCTTCGTCTATTTCAACAATTTTGCCCGGCCCCCCTAAACGCTCGTTATGTAGAGAAAAATATACTAAGCAAACTTCGCGACATAACATGGTCCAGTCTACTACTGTTTTAGAAGACCAGTCCATTTCTGCTTCTAAATCTTCCTGCTTTGTATCAACAAGCCAATATGCAACAAACCTACAATTTCCTTGATTGACTTTGGGGTGCCAGAAAAAAAAGTATGATTTTTTATATATTTCACGAATCCACATTTCTGCCTTTTCCGTCGGTTCGGAACGGCGATTGTATTATTGCACATAAATTTGGAAAATGCAGGATAATATGTGCAGGGTGTGTTGCATTTTGGACAATTCATCTCATTCACACAATCAATCACACCATGCTCTCTCAAAAAATCTTTCAACCGGTCTTCATCTTCCAACAAAATAATAAAGTCATAATGAGAGAGAAGACACCCCGAGCACACCATTTTAAATTTAGACTAGAATGACTTACCCGTTGGCCGTTACTAAGACTGGAACTGGAAAGAATTACGGAAAAGTACGCAAGGGTTTATATAGCAAATTCACTCTTGCCAAGTGTTTCACCAAAAAAGGGGCGCGAAATGATAACACCCTCAAGACGTCATAATCTCGAAACAATATTCTAACTAATCAACGTAAATTTAACTACAAGTCTGAAACATTGGCAACGTTGCACAAATCGCACCGATTGACAGCCAAAATACGCCCTAAAGGCAAATCATCATGGCTGCCGTGACAAACGTAAACAATGTATAAATTCGTCGATTTCGACCAAATTAAGGCTTTATTTTGCAGGATACTTTCAGAAATTGATAAATAAAACATTTCCAACGAGTATTGATTGAGAAAATAGAGAAAAATTGGCTAGAACTATGCTTAACCTCCCTAACCTGACTGAAATTTGGATTTTTTTTTTGAAAAAACTAAAAGGATTGCAGACTTCTCGTTATCATTTTCGTAATCTGGGACCCAAACTTAGTGAGTACAATTTTTTTCACAATTCCAACATGATTCTTTTAGAACTACATAATTACTTTTCTCAGTAAATCCGCAATAGTACAAGAACTAGCACATTTAGTATAATTTTTTTCAATGATTCAACACGCAAGGACACAAGTTACAAAACAACACTCACATCATTTCTGTAAGTTACATGATGAGAGTTGTTGCTGTTCTAACATGACCTTATGAACATTGATAAAATAAAAGAAAACTCAGTACTGTACTTTCGATAATTTTCAACGATAAAACAAACAAATGAATCATAAAAACTGCTCAAAATGGCCGCCTCTGGTCTGTAGACAGGCAGTGGCCTTCATGACGACCTGTCTTGTGTCTTTTGCTCGCGTAGTGATCATGTTCGAGCAGCAATAACTCTCAAATTATGTAGCTTACAGATATGATGTGAGTGTTGTTTTGTAGCTAACTTCCTTGCGTGTTGAATCATTGAAAAAAAAATTATACTTTGTCACGGTTTTATTTGCCGAGTTGTAATATGATTATGTGATCCCGTAGCCCTTTCATCGTTACGCCATGTGATGCTGGAAACTTCGATCCGCGATTTTTTTTTGTATGTTAGATTTTTTTTTCTATGCGCCATATGGTAAGAGTCGACGTATGTTGAATATAATTCATTTCCTATGGTTTGCTTTTCGGAGATATAGTTATCGTTTTCCACGGAATAATTCTCGAAAAGTTAATACAATTATTGATATAGAAGTGTTTTCTATTACGTTATTGAGTATCTTATTTGTAGAGTGCACTTCTTACGACGAAAGTCGGATAAAAATTGTAATAAACCTCCACAAAGAGCCGACCAACATCTCGTAAGTAGGGTAATATTCTGTACAAAATGTCGATTTACATGAATGCATATTATTTGCAGAAGGCTCCTTTCTTTCTTCCTTCCGTACTACTTTCTTACCATAGTTTCAATATCGTCTATCTACTACTAGTACGTTAGTATTGAGCATCCAAGAATTTAGACGAAAATACGTCGGTGTGCTGTTATTGCTACCCTGGGAAATTGGACCCCAACGGATACCTAAATTTCCAGTTACCTGTGTCAAAATTAGAGAACGTCCCAAAGCTGTCATTCCGATCATCCAGAGGACAGTTTAGTGAGAAAATTTGGAATTCCATACACAACGTTTCATACTGCCAAAACTGAGGTCAAATCGATATTTTTTTTCTTAAACTGAATATTTCTATAATTGCTGATTTGTATGGGATTTATGTAAACTGGGTATAACGTTATACACGGGTACACGAGGATTTATTGAGGCATTTCTTTCAATTTGAATAGAGACATTGACAAAAACTTATCTATTGTATCTTTTTTTGCCGTTACCGTAGATTGTTTATCTGTTCATTTAGATTTGATCTCTCGTAGTTGAAATCAGATTATCACTTTAGAAAAGGAAAATTTTAACTATTAAACTACGTGGCGCCCTAAAAATAATAGAATTATTTTTCTTACAACTATAACCCACCCAATTCTCCGACTGAGGGCTATCCTTTTCTCTATCACCAACTACTGAACAGTAGGAATCGTGATAACTTCAATGTGCTTATTCTTGTACTATTACGGATTTACTAAGAAAATCAGTACATATTTTTACTATGAACTTTTTAAAACTATTTTTTTATGGCGTTTTCAAGTTGAATGTTCTTAAATTGTGTTATACTACAATGTAAGAGTGGTAGTATATCTTCCGAAAAATATTTTTTCACATCTGTAAGACCTTTATGTCGAAAGAAATCGATATTATTTGGAAGGGTCAACAAAAATAAAAAAATAAATGTAAAATGGGGGCTACTCCAAAACTGAGGGGTAAGCTTCCAAGTTTGGGTGTTTTTTTCGATAATATTAGGTATATTTGATGACCTTAAATCATCGCTAAGTCATGACCAAACCCACTGTATAATTGGTATGTAGGTAGCAAGGAAACTCTTTATTCACTACAGTGAATAAAGCACGAAACAATACGAATTTTTCGAAAAATGACCCACAGAAATCTGAAGAAGAATGTTAATGCCAGATTCCGAAATGATCTCCCCCGGTTTGAGAAAATCCAAAAATATTTTGAAATGCGTTTTCTCGGAATCTATGGGTTTTAGAGAAAATGTAGAGGACATTGTTCATTTTATCTCATTGTTGCGAAGTCGTACGACTTGAAATACAAAAAGTAGGTGGTAAAGCATAAAAAAAGTGTTGTTTTTGTCATTTTCGTTAAAAATAAATCATTTTTTGCAGTAATGTAAATAGGAAGTTGTTCGTCACAAAATAATCTAGATTTTTTATCTGAACAGTTTTTTTTTGTGAAACTTACCGTTAACGAGCTGTAGGCGAAAAGATGCAGCGCAGCATAGCTAACGGTTCTTTTCACTTTTTACTTGCTGGGCCGTGTATGTTATACACACATCGGCGCGGCACATAATGTACAAATTTTACACTTTGACAAGCTCCTGGGCCCGTATTCTCGACAAGTGATATTCGAAAACGTATACGAACCTCATTGCGCGAGTCCCTGTTTTACCTGTAAAAATGCACACCGCGCAATGAAGTTCGTATACGTTTTCGAATATCAATTGTCGAGAATACGGGCCCTGCTCGATAACGGTGAGTTTTACAAAGAAATTGTGTATACGAATAATGTAGATAATTTTGTGGCAAACCGCTTTTTCATATATATTACTGCAAAAAAATTATTTATTTTCAACAAAAATGCCAAACAACCAATTTTTTGTGATACATTAGCGCCACCTACTTTTTGTATTTCAAGTCGCTCAACTTCGCTCCAAGGAGATAAAATGTAGATAACAATGTCCATCACATTTTTTGTTAAATAATCTTCTCTTTTAAACCCATGGATTCCGAGAAAAAAGCATTTCAAAATGTTTTCGGATTTCCTCAACACCAGGGAGAGGGTCACTTCGGAAATCTGGCGATAACATTTTTTATGTCCCCCTATCGATTTATCAAATCAAATTTCTGTAGGTCATTTTTAAAAAATAAATGCTATATTCACTGAACTAATTCTTTCTAGATAAATGTCTCACGACATGCAGACCTCGTTATTTTATAGAAGCAGAAAACTTTCTATAGATAAAAAAACGGAGTTATTATTAAAAACTATTACTGAACTTGGGGCACAGTGGTTTTGATGTAATAGTTGACAAAGGGTGAAATATTGACTCTTAAATTCGTTTTTCCTCCGACCTCGAAATAAAAGGCGATTTTAATGTGTACAAAATTGAGCATTAATGACCCATTTTAATGATCAATTTTTTAGCCATTTCAATGTGCAATCCTCATGGCAACCGTACACAAAAGTATTCGAAAGCACTACGTGAAATGTCGAAATTCTACTGGAACATAGACACATAGAAATATCATTTCATTTTGTCAAATGTAAGTGGAAAATGAGAATGTATTTTAATCAAGAATTTATACACTATTCATCTTGAGATCGTCGGAAAAATCTTGTGATCAACACGGTTATTAATCTAGCGACTAATGGTCTCGAACTATTAACGCGTTCGCTCCGCTCACGCATTGTCTTGACCATTAGTCGCTGTCTTTAATAACATACATCTCAAAATAAAAGTTGATTTTAATGTGTACGAAATTGATCATTTTAATGCTCAATTTATGCTATTTTAATGTGCAATCCTCATGGTAACACTACGAGAAATCAAAACTCTACGAGAACATATTAGGTATATAGAAATTTGATTATGTCAAATGTAAGTATGGTGCAAAATGAGAATGTATTTCACTCAAGCATTCACAATCAATTCATATTGAGATCGTCGGAAAATCTTTTAATATAAACTCGGTTATTAATTGAGCGACTAATGGTCTGGAACTATTAACGCGTGAGCGGAGCGAAATATCTTGACCATTAATCGCTGTCTCTAATAACCTAGTTGATCAAATAACTAATTATTCAAAGTAAAGTCAATTTTTCATATATTTTATCTTGAGAATAATAGAAATCACATCATCCATCGGTAGACAGTTAGTACTGTTTTCACCCTTTCTCAGACACCCTTTGAATTGAAATATATTCAATACTTTCGTTATTTTATAAAAGCTGAAATGTCTTGTATATGTTGCAAAGGAAATGATTAACACTTAGTCATTTGATCAACTAGGTTATTAACGACAGCGACTGATGATTAAGATATTTTAACGCGAGAGTGGCGCGAAAATAAATTAAATCGTCAAATATTTGAATATTATTTGAAGAACAGGCCCTGAATGCATTAAAAAAATTTCAATTTCCGCAGAACAAAAAAAAAGAATTTTTCTCCTCGATAAAAGATATTTCGAAATAATAAAATCAAATCAAGAAAACAAAACAATCTATTTAATATGAAATAAAGATAGGTACTCACCTTACGAATCTTATGAAACCAAAGACAAAATACATTTTGTCCTCATATAGTATGAAATAACCATAATTATTCACGGTACTATCTGGTACTGGTACTGGTACTTAGCCTGACCTGACTAACAATTCAATATCCTGTATGGTCAAATAACTCGCGATTTTTTCTACGCATAAGTGCGGTAATTTGCCAG
This sequence comes from Propylea japonica, assembly GCA_013421045.1. Classification (NCBI taxonomy): domain Eukaryota; kingdom Metazoa; phylum Arthropoda; class Insecta; order Coleoptera; family Coccinellidae; genus Propylea; species Propylea japonica. The sequence continues at coordinate 23,379 of JACDNR010000259.1, read as the reverse complement.
CACAAATTTCATCCACCTTTGCACACACTAGTTCTTTCTTCTCAACACTTCACTCGCTTTTTATTCTCGATTTAATATCGCTATCGTATATCGTAGCACTCCTTTCACACCTTAAAACCGCATCTCTTATTTCGGCATTCTTTAAATATTTAACTACTTTTCTACGACTCCTGTGAAGGATGTCATAATAAGAAACACGGTGCGATGGCGTTATTTCACGTTTCAAATAATTCATATCTATACAAAATCATGGAATAGTTTTTTCTTTCTGGATCAGAAACAATGACGTAACAAAGTTTCGTTTATTTTTTCACCACGGTGTAATCTAAGAACGATATATTTTATGAATACTCGATCGAGGTCTTTTAGTTTTTCGCCGTCAAATCTTTGTTGTATCAGGTCAAAAGGGGTGTTCTCATATTTATCCCGCACATCTATGTTGGAGCCAGCACTCAAGAGAACTTCCATAAGGTAATGTTTTCCATTTTTGCATGCCATATGCAAAGGGGTCTCGAATGTTGTGAGATTCTTGCGATTGATGTTAGCCCCTTTTTCTATCAAAAACTTAGCGAGGAGTTTTGTGGTCTCTGTTGTAACAAAGCGAACGGCAGCTAGGTTGTGCAGGCACGTATTACCTATGATGTCTCTTGTATTGGGATCTAAACCGATTGAGACCAACTTCTTTATGAAGGAGATGTTATCAGGATAGTGTCTCACCATAGCTTGCAAGATGGTAGTACCTATGCAGTCTCTGCTATGAATGTTAACTTTGTGCTTCATCAGTTCATCTAAACACTCATTTGGCTTTGGAGATATAACTACCACTTGGAGGGGTCTATAGCCACATAGATCTGCTTGCATTTCAATATCAGCTCCATATTTCGAGAGAGTTCGAATCAATTTGTAGTGTCCAAATTCTAGAGCATCACGCAAGACGGCGAACCCTTGTGGTCTGTTTTATTTGGATTAGCCCCACTTTTCAGCATCTTGATTGTCTCATCTTCGGTTCCTCTTTTCACTGCTGCCCTAAGTCTCGAATCTAATTCTTCCTGGGAAAAGGTCCGCACCTTTATCCAGAACTGTGTAAATCAGCAATTATCTGAAAATATTTTGAAAATTATTTGTTTGCAGTTTCTCTATTATTCAAATAGAAAAAAATCACAGAAAACAGACTGGTTTAAGTTTGGCAATTCATATATCAAAAAGTAAAATACAGTGTGTTTGGTCATGACTTAGCGATAATTTAAGGTCCTCAAATATACCTAATATTATCGACAAAAACACCCAAACTTGGATGTTTACCCCCTTAGTTTTAGAGTAGCCCCCATTTTAAATTTACTTTTTTATTTTCGTTGACACTTCCAAATAATATCGATTTCTTTGGACATAAAGGTCCTACAGATGTGAAAAAAAATGTTTTTTGAAAAATGATACTACCACCTTTCATTGAAGTATAACAATATAAAAACATTCAACTTGAAAACACCATAAAAAAATTATTACCTATGATGTCTCTTGTATTGGGATCTAAACCGATTGAGACCAACTTCTTTATGAAGGAGATGTTTATCAGGATAGTGTCTCACCATAGCTTGCAAGATGGTAGTACCTATGCAGTCTCTGCTATGAATGTTAACTTTGTGCTTCATCAGTTCATCTAAACACTCATTTGGCTTTGGAGATATAACTACCACTTGGAGGGGTCTATAGCCACATAGATCTGCTTGCATCTCAATATCAGCTCCATATTTCAAGAGAGTTCGAATCAATTTGTAGTGTCCAATTCTACAGCATCATGCAAGACGGCGAACCCCTTGTGGTCTGTTTTATTTGGATTAGCCCCACTTTTCAGCATCTTGATTGTCTCATCTTCGGTTCCTCTTTCACACTGCTGCCCTAAGTCTCGAATCTAATTCTTCCTGGAAAAGGTCCGCACCTTTATCCAGAACTGTAAATCAGCAATTATCTGAAAATATTTTGAAAATTATTTGTTTGCAGTTTCTCTATTATTCAAATAGAAAAAAAACACAGAAAACAAACAGGTTTAAGTTTGGCAATTCATATATCAAAAAGTAAAATACAGTGTGTTTGCTCATGACTTAGCGATAATTTAAGGTCCTCAAATATACCTTATATTATCGACAAAAACACCCAAACTTTGATGTTTACCCCCTTAGTTTAGAGTAGCCCCCATTTTAAATTTACTTTTTTATTTTCGTTGACACTTCCAAATAATATCGATTTCTTTGGACATAAAGGTCCTACAGATGTGAAAAAAATGTTTTTTGAAAAATGATACTACCACCTTTCATTGAAGTATAACAATATAAAAACATTCAACTTGAAAACACCATAAAAAATTCTCTAAAAAAGTTCATAGTGAAATTTTGTACTGATTTTCTCAGTAAATCCGCAATAGTACAAGAACTAGCACATTTAGTATAATTTTTGTCAATGATTCAACACGTAAGGACACAAGCTACAAAACAACACTCACATCATTTCTGTAAGTTACATGATGAGAGTTGTTGCTGTTCGAACATGACCCTTATGAACATTGATAAAATAAAAGAAAACTCAGTACTGTACTTTCGATAATTTTCAACGATAAAACAAACAAATTAATCATAAAAACTGCTCAAAATGGCCGCCTCTGGTCTGTAGACAGGCAGTGGCCTTCATGACGACCTGTCTTGTGTCTTTTGCTCGCGTAGTGATCATGTTCGAGCAGCAATAACTCTCAAATTATGTAGCTTACAGATATGATGTGAGTGTTGTTTTGTAGCTAACTTCCTTGCGTGTCGAATCATTGAAAAAAAATTATACTTTGTCACGGTTTTATTTGCCGAGTTGTAATATGATCATGATTCCCGTAGCCCTTTCATCGTTACGCCCATGTGATGCTGGAAACTTCGATCCGCGATGTTTTTTTTTGTATGTTATGGGCCCCACTCACTTCGTTCTTCTCCGCCGTTTTTACCCGACGGTTAAAAACGGTCGGGTAAAACTGCCGCAAAAACGAAGTGTATGGGCTAAAAACGGCGCTCTTACCCGACGTTGCAGACTTTACCGACTCTTGACGTTTTTAACCGTCGGGTAAAAACGGCGAAGAAGAACGAAGTGAGTGGGGCCCTTTAGATTTTTGTTCGATGCGCATATGGTAAGAGTCGACGTATGTTGAATATAATTCATTTCCTATGGTTTTGCTTTTCGGAGATATAGTTATCGTTTTCCACGGAATAATTCTCGAAAAGTTAATACAATTATTGATATAGAAGTGTTTTCTATTACGTTATTGAGTATCTTATTTGTAGAGTGCACTTCTTACGACGAAAGTCGGATAAAAATTGTAATAAACCTCCACAAAGAGCCGACCAACATCTCGTAAGTAGGGTAATATTCTGTACAAAATGTCGATTTACATGAATGCATATTATTTGCAGAAGGCTCCTTTCTTTCTTCCTTCCGTACTACTTTCTTACCATAGTTTCAATATCGTCTATCTACTACTAGTACGTTAGTATTGAGCATCCAAGAATTTAGACGAAAATACGTCGGTGTGCTGCTCGGTGTGCTGTTATTGCTACCCTGGGAAATTGGACCCCAACGGATACCTAAATTTCCAGTTACCTGTGTCAAAATTAGAGAACGTCCCAAAGCTGTCATTCCGATCATCCAGAGGACAGTTTAGTGAGAAAATTTGGAATTCCATACACAACGTTTCATACTGCCAAAACTGAGGTCAGATCGATATTTTTTTTTCTTAAACTGAATATTTCTATAATTGCTGATTTGTATGAGATCTATGTAAACTGGGTATAACGTTATACACGGGTACACGAGGATTTATTGAGGCATTTCTTTCAATTTGAATAGAGACATTGACAAAAACTTATCTATTGTATCTTTTTTTTGCCGTTTACCGTAGATTGTTATCTGTTCATTTAGATTTGATCTCTCGTAGTTGAAATCAGATTATCACTTTAGAAAAGGAAAATTTTAACTATTAAACTACGTGGCGCCCTAAAAATAATAGAATATTTTTCTTTCAACTATAACCCACCCCAATTCTCCGACTGAGGGCTATCCTTTTCTCTATCACCAACTACTGAACAGTAGGAATCGTGATAACTTCAATGTGCTTATTCTTGTACTATTACGGATTTACTAAGAAAATCAGTACATATTTTTACTATGAACTTTTTAAAAGAATTTTTTATGGCGTTTTCAAGTTGAATGTTCTTAAATTGTTATACTACAATGGAAGGTGGTAGTATCATCTTCCGAAAAATATTTTTTTCACATCTGTAAGACCTTTATGTCGAAAGAAATCAATATTATTTGGAAGGGTCAACAAAATAAAAAAATAAATGTAAAATGGGGGCTACTCCAAAACTGAGGGGGTAAGCTTCCAAGTTTGGGTGTTTTTTTTCGATAATATTAGGTATATTTGATGACCTTAAATCATCATCAAGTCATGACCAAACCCACTGTATAATTGGTATGTAGGTAGCAAAGGAAACTCTTTATTCACTACAGTGAATAAAGCACGAAACAATACGAATTTTTCGAAAAATGACCCACAGAAATCTGAAGAAGAAATGTTAATGCCAGATTTCCGAAATGATCTCCCCCGGTTTGAGAAAATCCAAAAATATTTTGAAATGCGTTTTTCTCGGAATCTATGGGTTTTAGAGAAAATGTAGAGGACATTGTCCATTTTATCTCATTGTTGCGAAGTCGTACGACTTGAAATACAAAGTAGGTGGTAAAGCATAAAAAAAAGTGTTTTTGTCATTTTCGTTAAAAATAAATCATTTTTTTGCAGTAATGAAAATAGGAAAGTTGTTCGTCACAAAATAATCTAGATTTTTTATCTGAACAGTTTTTTTTGTGAAACTTACCGTTAACGAGCTGTAGGCGAAAAGATGCAGCGCAGCATAGCTAACGGTTTCTTTTCACTTTTTACTTGCTGGGCCGTGTATGTTATACACACATCGGCGCGGCACATAATGTACAAATTTTACACTTTGACAAGCTCCTGGGCCCGTATTCTCGACAAGTGATATTCGAAAACGTATACGAACCTCATTGCGCGAGTCCCTGTTTTACCTGTAAAAATGCACACCGCGCAATGAAGTTCGTATACGTTTTTCGAATATCACTTGTCGAGAATACGGGCCTGCTCGATAACGGTGAGTTTTACAAAAAAATTGTGTATACGAATAATATAGATAACTTTGTGGCAAACCGCTTTTTCATATACAGGGTGACTGGTGACGTAAGGGACAACGGCTAACTGGAGATAGAGGACCTCAAACTGAATCAGGATTGGGGGTTTAAATGTCCCATAAGGCTATTAGTTTCAGAGATACAGGGTGTTTTTGCAAAAGTGCTAAAACTATAAACTCCCATATCTTCGTCAATATGGCAAATTTTTCGCTGATATTTGGCAAGCTCGTTACTATACATATTCTCCATCAGATCGAGAGAAAAAATTCCCAAAAATTGCAGGCCCGTATTCAAAAATTTCAATTTCCGTGTCAGGTTAGAAATATCACTCGGTATATGAGATAAAAAAAATTAAATTGAAAAATTGGAAACTTCAAGAAACACTGAGTAAAAATCTGTTTTTAGTTTGAATGGCACAAATTTTTCATAGTTTTTATGATATGTTGAAAGTCGAATATTACAATTTATTCATATTGAATTCAAGAAACATACTATTCCTGATAGAAAAAACACTGAATTTGAGATGCTTAAATAATCCTGACGCATTTTGAATATTCCTTCACATCTTGAACTCCTTTTTTATTAATTTTTTATCAATATTATAAGAAAAATTAAAAAAAACAATAGAAATACAAAGAGAGGAACAGTAGCACATATGATTCACAAAAAAAAATCAAATAAACAAATGCTCGATATGCGAGAGCCATTCCCCTCACACACTTAATGACTCTTTTGAACAATTGAAGTACTTTTCATATCCACAAGATGAAGAATTATACTCTTGATAGAACAGAAACACTGGGTTTCAGCTCGAGAAAAGTTTGACTTTCTTCTCAGAACCCCTGAACAATAATCCATCTGGTACTTATGTTTTCAACAAAATTTATTCTTCAATGAAATAATGTATGAATTTTGAGGACTTATTTTCCTCTAATATGTACTTAGGTGTAGCTACTTCATCTTCTTTTGAGAAGCATATGAATTTCTTCAATGCAAACAGAATTAATATTTCCTATGGGAAACAAGTGATTTTTAGAATAAGAGGTTTATTATTCATTATAAATAAAATACATCCTACTACACAGAGTAGGCTTATTTCAAAAAATGACGTTTATATTCATACATTCATTGATTGTGAATTATTGGGAATTGTGTCGTTTGTTTATCTACTGAAAAATGCCTTCAATATTCACGAATGAAGATATTTGTTTTTGGATTGCGCAAAATGAACGGATATAATATTTGGTCTCAGAATAATCCTCATCTCAAAAGAGAAAGAAATCATTAGAGTTCAAGAGAGCCAATAAATGCGTTGAAGCAAATTGCTTTGATTTCGAGCATTTGCTTAGTTGTTTTCTCATGAATCATTGCATTATTTATAGAAGAATAAATTTTGTTGAAAGAATAAGTATCAGATGGATTATTGTTCAGGCGTTCTGAGAAGAAAGTCCAACTTTTCTCGAGCTGAAATCTAGTGTTACTGTTCTACCAAGAGTAATTTTTCATCTTGTGGATATGAAACGTACTTCAATTGTTCAAAAGAGCCAATAAGTGTGTGAGGGGAATGGCTCTCGCATATCAAGCATTTGTTTATTTGATTTTTTTATGAACCATATCTGCTACTGTTAATCTTTTTCTGTTTGTATTGTTTTTTGAGTTTTTCTTATAATATTGATAGAAAATTTAATGAAAAAGTATTTCAAGATGTGAAGGAATATTCAAAATGCGTCAAGATTATTTAAGCATCTCAAATTCAGTGTTTTTTCATTCAGGAATAGTGTGTTTCTTGAATTCAATATGAAAAAATTTTAATATTCGACTTTCAACATATCATAAAAACTTTAAACAATTTGTGCCATTAAAACTAAAAACAGATTTTTACTCAGTGTTTTTTGCAGATTCCAATTTCCCAATTTAATATTTTTTTATTTCATATACCGAGTGATATTTCTCACCTGACATGGAAATTGAAATTTTTGAATACGGACCTGCAATTTTTGGGAATTTTTTCATGTCGATCTGATGGAGAATATGTATATCAACAAGCTTGCCAAAATCAGCGAAAAATTTGCCATATTGACGAAGATATGAGAGTTTGTAGTTTTAGCACTTTTGCAAAAAACACCCTGTATCTCTGAAACTAATAGCCTTATGGGACATTTAACCCCCAATCCTCGTTCAGTTTGAGGTCCCCTATCTCCAGTTAGCCGTTGTCCCTTACGTCACCAGTCACCCTGTATATTACTGCAAAAAAATTATTTATTTTCAACAAAAATGCCAAACAACCAATTTTTTGTGATACATTAGCGCCACCTACTTTTTGTATTTCAAGTCGCTCAACTTCGCTCCAGGGAGATAAAATGTAGATAACAATGTCCATCACATTTTTTGTTAAATAATCACCTCTTTTAAACCCATGGATTCCGAGAAAAAGGCATTTCAAAATGTTTTCGGATTTCCTCAACACCAGGGAGAGGGTCACTTCGGAAATCTGGCGATAACATTTTTTATGTCCCCCTATCTATTTATCAAATCAAATTTCTGTAGGTCATTTTAAAAAAATAAATGCTATATTCACTGAACTAATTCTTTCTAGATAAATGTCTCACGACATGCAGACCTTCGTTATTTTATAGAAGCAGAAAACTTTCTATAGATAAAAAAACGGAGTTATTATTAAAAACTATTACTGAACTTGGGGCACAGTGGTTTTGATGTAATAGTTGACAAAGGGGTGAAAATTGACTCTTAAATTCGTTTTTCCTCCGACCTCGAAATAAAAGGCGATTTTAATGTGTACAAAATTGAGCATTAATGACCCATTTTAATGATCAATTTTTTAGCCATTTCAATGTGCAATCCTCATGGCAACCGTACACAAAAGTATTCGAAAGCACTACGTGAAATGTCAAAATTCTACTGGAACATAGACACATAGAAATATCATTTCATTTTGTCAAATGTAAGTGGAAAATGAGAATGTATTTTAATCAAGAATTTATACACTATTCATCTTGAGATCGTCGGAAAAATCTTGTAATCAACACGGTTATTAATCTAGCGACTAATGGTCTCGAACTATTAACGCGTTCGCTCCGCTCACGCATTGTCTTGACCATTAGTCGCTGTCTTTAATAACATACATCTCAAAATAAAAGTTGATTTTAATGTGTACGAAATTGATCATTTTAATGTTCAATTTATGCTATTTTAATGTGCAATCATCATGGTAACACTACGAGAAATCAAAACTCTACGAGAACATATTAGGTATATAGAAATTTGATTATGTCAAATGTAAGTATTGTGCAAAATGAGAATGTATTTCACTCAAGCATTCACAATCAATTCATATTGAGATCGTCGGAAAATCTTTTAATATAAACTCGGTTATTAATTGAGCGACTAATGGTCTGGAACTATTAACGCGTGAGCGGAGCGAAATATCTTGACCATTAATCGCTGTCTCTAATAACCTAGTTGATCAAATAACTAATTATTCAAAATTAAAGTCAATTTTTCATATACCTATTTTATCTTGAGAATAATAGAAATCATATCATCCATCGGTAGACAGTTAGTACTGTTGTCACCCTTTCTCAGGCACCCTTTGAATTGAAATATATTCAATAGTTTCGTTATTTTATAAAAGCTGAAATGTCTTGTATATGTTGCAAACGAAATTATTAACACTTAGTCATTTGATCAACTAGGTTATTAAAGACAGCGACTGATGATTAAGATATTTTAACGCGAGAGTGGCGCGAAAATAAATTAAATCGTCAAATATTTAAATATTATTTGAAGAACAGGCCCTGAATGGATTAAAAAAATTTCAATTTCCGCAGAACAAAAAAAAAAGAATTTTTCTCCTCGATAAAAGATATTTCGAAATAATAAAATCAAGAAAACAAAACAATCTATTTAATATGAAATAAAGATAGGTACTCACCTTACGAATCTTATGAAACCAAAAGACAAAATACATTTTTGTCCTCATATAGTATGAAATAATAACCATAATTATTCACAGGTACCATCTGGGGCCTGTAACACAAGCACTACAAGTCCTACAATTGTAAGAATATATTCTACACTTGTAACTGTTTCATAACACAAACCCACTTGTAATTACAAGTACGGACTAGTAATTACGTCAAAATCTCTACATATGTAAACTTTTTCTGTAACATAAAGTTCACACTTGTATAATCGTGTCACGGAATTTTCTACAAGTGTAGATAATGTTTTACATATCTCCAACTCTAGGTAGCAATACTACTTATATTGACAAGTCATGTCATATAGTAGGAATCAAATAATAATGAATTCTATGATATTTGCATTACAAGTGTAGCTACACATGTACAAAATTATTTAATTTCTACAATTGTAGCCATTCGCATTGTGACATCGAATTGGGTTGGACTTGTAGTTACAGGCAAATTACTTGTAGACTTGTTACACTTGTAAGGTTTGTGTTACAGGCCCCTGGTTGAGCACAGTTGTATGACTTGTACTGACAATATTCTTAACACAAATAATTTAAAACTGTTTCTTGGCCCTTTCGTTACCTCAAGAGAAAGTAGGGGCTGCGGAAAGTCACAATACCTTAAGGTATAGCTACAAACAACTTTTATGGTCAAAAAGGAGGAATATCCAAAAAGGCACTTATTTCGTAGAATCGAAAAATTCAACTTGTTGTCATCTACTTGGTTGGTCATTATATACCCATTGGAGGAGTGGGGTTCTGCTGAGCCAGGAAGTGGTAGTGGGGGTATTTGAGTATATTGTTCCTAAATTTATTTTTATGGATTATCCTGATTCAAAGCGATAACTCAAAATTATAGAATAAATTGGTTTTTGATTTTTTTACGGAATATCCGTTTCCCATTTTTGTTGACTTTCTTTTCGTTTATTTTTCCACTACCCCAGCAAACTTGAATTTTTTATGTGCCATTGCTGTCGATAGGAAGAAGTAGCTCCCAAAAGAAGCATACAACCGCTGCAGAAAAAGCAGTTTTCGAGCCAAAAGGTTATCTGATATATCTTTTCTAACTAGGTTCAGAAGAAAAAAGTTCAATTTATTCCACTGTTGAGCGTTCTTTCCAAACATTTTCCAATTTGCGTTATATGTTCATATGAACTCAGCAGTTGTGACATGCAATAATGAACTACAGTGGAACTTCCTAATAACGAATGTCTAAAAGGGACTGCTTAAGTTTGAATGATTAACTTAAATTTATCAGTGAAGTCGACCGCGACATTGCCGACTATAGGAACACATTTTCTTTATAACGAAATTTCATCATAACGAATTTTTTTGCGGATTTAGCGCTTTCGTTATAAGGAAGTTCCGTATGTGTATTGTAGCAACTCGGTATATCGAAAATGACGAATGAACCAGTTTCATCCACGTTTTCAACGTATAATAATTTTTTTTAGTGACCATCTTGGTTGAAAAATCTTCAATCTTCAGAGATAATAAAACGAAGAATTGATTAAGTTCAAAATTTGTTGTCAGACAGTATTAATTTGCGATTAATCGAATTGATGAAATGCTTTGTTATTATTTTTAGTTCGAAATGTGGGTTATTATACAGGGAAGATACCAATGTAAACCAAGAATTATGCATTGAAACAATACGTTTTCATTCTATAGAATAATAAAAAACCAAATGTCTGTACAAAATTACAATGAACGATATAAATATAGAATTAATTCATCTCACTGAACAAATAACCTGAAAAACCATCTTCGAGCTTATCAATAAGACTGTCATCTGAATATTTGGCTAAATTGTTTGAAATCTGAAGGAAAACAGAAATCTAAGAAAAAGGAAAAATAACAAAAAAGCTATACCTACCTGAGTAATATAATTTATTGAACAATCAAGCTTTGTAATAATGTATTGTAGTGTAGTGAAACTACAATAAATATTTCCAGAAAAATAGACCTTTATTATAAACATCACATTCACATGGATTTCATTATTGTTTCCAAAATTTCATTGTCCTTGACCATGTTTTTCAACATAAAAATTGATATTTCTGGATAAGCGTATGACCACAGATATTCGCGAGAAACGATTTTTTTCAATTTCAACATCCTGTAGGTATATCGAAAACGGTGCACTTCAGAGGATAATTTAATAACATCATTCGTTCATATTATGTATAATAACTTATTTATGAATCGAATAACCATCTAATTCTAATAATATATTGGTCAGTTTAGAAAGAGTAAATTAAAATTTAATGATAACATTAAATTATAATAGACTTCCTTACAAGTGACAATAGGTAGGTATATCAACTGTTGTTGATGGGGTCATTAAAACATAATATGAAACCCTACAAACTAAGAAGAAGAAATTTGAAAACCAAGTAGATCTTGAACATTATGCTTAAGCTGGTATTATAAAGTAGCCTTCAATTTCAGCTTGTAAATCTTGATTGACACTTTCTAAATGGATCGATTGAAACTGAAAAGCTCCTGTATCCCAATTTTTCAGAAAACTTCATTACCCAAACTCTATTGTGATTTTTGTCTCAGGTACCTTATAGTGACCTTTTCAGGTACAACATTTACAGAGATGTAAAAGGTTCTTAGAAACATACCTTTTTCCGTTTATTACCAACAATCATCAAATGACTTTTTGATTATTCTATTCAAAATTTGAAGTCTTATCTTTATTTGTGCCCATTTTTTCGTTTCTTTGAAAGTAAACTAATGTCCAAATTTAAATTTGAGTGAGTATACTTTATTTAGGTTATTATATATTCTTTTGAAATCAAGAGCTAACATAATACAAATATAAAACAATAATAAAAATCCCTAACTGAGGTTAGAGCAAACGAGGTACCATACCATTTTTTCGTATGATATACCAGAGCTCAGTGAAAAACCTTAGTGGAAAAAACCCTGTCTCGCCGTTTTTACAAAAATCAAACTATTTAAATATTGAAGGATTTCTTCTTTATTGAGTCTAACAAAATATACGATAAGCCTTTCCAAGATGCCTTCCACATTCTGAATCTCTCAAACGCTCTCCAACCATTCTGAAATTTATATATGGAACATTTATTTATCAGATGTTCAATTGACTCCTCTGTTATTATAAATTAATTACGAATTTACAGTTTTTTTAATACCTTCACAAATCATACTTTCGGTCAATGAATATTTCACGATTTGTAAACGTACTACAGAAAAATCTAAATTCATAATTAATTGATGAGTCTGTCTGTAATTTTCGAATTTTGAAACGAAAATGGTCTCAAACGATAGGATTCGACTCCCTGATGACGAATTCGTGGTCAAAATTCAATTCTGTCTCTGAAGTCATCCTGCTGGCCGTAGGAACGATAACTTTCGAAGGGATTGTCCTAGAGACTTGAGATTTTCAGGGTGAGTTCGGTTCCCAAATTCCCCGGTTAAGTTCGTTAACCAGCCAAATCGAACCGGGTGTTAATTAAAATATGGCCATTCAAAATTTTTGTTCCTCAATATCTCAGACAAAACGAAACCAATCGTAATTTAATTTTGCGGCCACATGAAACATGCTCATAATATGTCCCATGCAAAATTTTGTTCCCATAGTGTTAACAGAACCATAGAAAATTGAATTGGATTATTGAAAAGAAGAATCTTTATATTTTCATAACAAGATATCCGGTTCAAGTGAAATTTATATTGTGAATAAATATATTCTTTTGAAATCAAGAGCTAACATAATACATAAAACAAAAATAAAGATCCCTAACTGGGGTAAGTGCAAAACGGGGCACCATTTCATTTTTTTGTATGATACGAGAGTTCAGGGAAAAACCTCAGTAGAAAAAACCCTGTCTCGCCGTTCTCACAAAAATGAAACTTAAAAAAACTATTTAAATATTGAATGATTTCTTCTTTATTGAGTCAACAAAATATACGATAATCCTTTCCAAGATGCCTACGAAATTCTGAATCTAAAACGAAATAAATCGAAGCAGAAAAATAAAATAATTGAAACTCTAATGAATCGAAAATAATAATAAATTAACAACCCAATTCAAAAACGACTCGGTAATTTCATGTATAGCTCTCAAACAATCCTGAAATTTATTGTATATGGAACAATTATTTATCAGATGTTCAATTGTCTCCCCTGTTATTATAAATTAATTATGAATTTACAGATTTTCTTGAATACCTACCTTCACAAATCATACTTTCGGTATTCATTTACCGAAAGTATGATTTGTTATGAATATCTTACGATCGGTAAACGTACTACAGAAAAATCTGAATTCATAATCATTTGATGAGTTCGATATTGTCTTTTACGCTATATTTTTGCCCAAATGTCTGTAATTTTCGAATTTTGAGCCGAAAATGATCTCAAACAATAGGATTCGACTCCCTAATGGCGAATTCGTGGTCAAATTCAATTCTGTCCCTGAAGCCGTCCGGGTGGCCGTAAGCACGATAACTTTAAAAAGGATCGTCCTAGAGACTTGAGATGTTCAGGGTGCGTTCGGTTCCCAAATGCCGCGGTTAAGTTCGCTAACCAGCCAAATCGTACGGGGTGTTCCATAAAATAAGGCCATTCAAAATTTTTGTTCCTCAATATCTCAGACAAAACGAAACCAATCGTAAAGGGCCCCACTCACTTCGTTCTTCTCCGCCGTTTTACCCGACGGTTAAAAACGTCAAGAGAACGGACGAAAATCAGGCCTCGTCTGAAATTTGCAACGTCGGGTAAGTGCGCCGTTTTTAGCCCATACACTTCGCTTTTGCGGCACTTTTACCCGACCGTTTTTAAACCGTCGGGTAAAAAACGGCGGAGAAGAACGAAGTGAGTGGGGCCCATAATGTAAATTTGCGGCCACATGGAACATGCTCATAATATGCCCCATGCATTTTGTGGCCTTAGTGTTAACAGAACCATATAAAATTGAATTTGATTATTGAAAAGAAGAATCTTTAGGTATATTTCCATATCAAGATATCCGATTCGAATGAAATTTATTTTGTGAATGATAGATTGAAGATTGATATACTGAATTTTCATTCAACATTTCAAGATGATCGCATCATCTGAACCTAGTAATTCAATTATTGAATTTTGAAATAATTTCCAAATATAATTCCGATCGTGCTGAGATTTTGCATTTATACAGGGTGTCCCGGGAAGAATGCGACAAATGGATACCATGAATCAAGTACATCAGGGAGGACTCTCATCAAGAGATTTTAATCGTTTGAGGGCCTTCGTTTGGAATATACAGGGTGATATTCATTTGATGGCTGAAATTTCAAAGTTGAATAGTTTTTGAACTATTGAACCGAATTATTTCAAATTTGCAAGTTCTTTCACCCTTTAAGATTGCTATTTTTCAATATTTCAGAAATTGAAGAAATCAGATCCGGACTAGCAAAGTTTCGGACTTTTTCTATTTTCATGAATATTGAAAACCCTGTACGTGAACATTATGTTCTTATTACATTTTCGTAACCACAAAAAATCCATTATTGATAAAATTCGAAATCTCTGCTTGGCACGGTCATACAGGGTGATCAAGAAGTGAGCAAAAAACATTACCTCATGAGTGAAATTTCAAAGTTCAATAACTCTTGAATTATTGGACCGAATTATTTCGAATTTGGGAGTTTTGTCACCCTTTATGATTGCCATTTTTCAATATTTATTTTTCATGAATATTGGAACACCCTGTAGGTGAAGACTATGTTTTTATTCCATTTTCTTAACCGCAAAAAATCAATTGATGAGAAAATTCAAAATCTCTGCTTGGCACGGTCATACAGAGTGATCAAGAAGTGAGCAATAAACATTACCTCATGAGTGAAATTTCAAACTTCATTAACTCTCAAATTATTCGACCGAATGATTTCAAATTTGAATGTTTTGTCACCCTTTACGATTACCATCTGTCAATATTTCTGAATTTGAATAAATCAGATCCGGACTAGAAAAATTTCAGACATTCTCAATTTTTGTTGATAGTGTATCACCCTGTATGTGAACGTGTTTTTTTTTCATTTCAGTAACCATAAAGAATCATATGATGAGAAAAATTCAAAATTTCTGCTTGGCACTGTCATACAGAGTGATCTAGGAACATGAGCTTATGAGTTAAGTTTCATAGTTCGAGAAATCTTTTTGTTCACTTCTTGATCACCCTGTATGACCGTGCCAAGCAAAGATGTTGAATTTCTCTCATTGATTGATTCTTTGTGGTTACGAAAATAAAATAAAAACATAGTGTTCACCTACAGGGTGTTTCAATATTCATGAAAATAAAAAAATCCAAAATTTTTCAAGTCCGGATCTGATTTCTTCAATTTCTGTAATATTGAAAGATGGCAATCGTAAAGGGTGACAAAACTTCCGAATTTGAAATAATTCGGTCGAATAGTTTGAGAGTTATTGAACTTTGAAATTTCAGCCATAAGATGAATATCACCCTGTATATTCCAAAACGAACGCCCTCAAACGATTTAAACCTCTTGTTGCGAGTCCTTTTTGATGTCAGCTCGTCATCTAAAACTCAATTTAAGCTTATTCAATATTAAACTACAATCGTTCAATATTTTTTTACTCGAAAACGGTTAAGGATACGAAAAAATTACAAGAGTTAAAAAAGTTTTTGAATTGTACGAAGAAATCGAAATTGATTTTACGCTGATCACACAAAATTTTCAGAGGGTAAAAGGAGACATGGCTCCGGAAAAGAAAACACCCTGTAGATTCTAGTTAAGATTCAGAACGTGCAATGATGGAAACTATTCAAAATAGCTCGCATTCCAAATTGGACTGAATTTCTCAAAAACTGGCAGGAGTTATGAAGAAAAATTCTTTTTTTTTTGGAAATTTCAACACCCTGTAGCTCTGTAACGAAACTTTTGCGGACCCATGTTTATATGGACTTTTTTTCTTGAAATTATACGTAGATTCGTCCCCTTAAGTTGAGGCATACTATTATGTAACACCCTGTATTTAGTATCTAGGTATCAAATCCTATTGAATTTTGAGGTATGTAATAGCTTTATTGAAGGAGCTGAATGAAGGAGCGCTCAAAAGCACCTGTTCTTGATGTTTTCACTTTCCTGTGGTTCTCAATTATTTTTTTATTCTTTCCAGAAAACTATTTTATAAGGAGTAAAGAAAGAGGATCCTCATTTTCATGCGGATGGTTACCTTAGCCTTGCTATAATCTACATTTCGTTTGCCATCGTCAATTGGTTTGCACCCAGCACCATATCGCTAATAATAGGTCCTAAATTTACAATGATTACCTATAGGAGCGATTTGTTATATGTAGGTTATTCACTACTAATTAAAATACAATTTATGCAATTCTAAAAACGGTTAAAAAAGATGTAGGCTTTATTCTAGAAATCATAAAACGAATATTATATATTATTAGTTATTTAATCAACTAGGTTATTAAAGACAACGACTAATAGTCAAGATATTTTAATGCGTGAGCGGAGCGAACGCGTTGATAGTTCGAGACCATTAGTCGCTCGATTAATAACCGAGTTGATTACAAGATTTTTCCGACGATCTCAATATGAATTGTGTATGAATTCTTGATTGAAATACATTCTCATTTTGCACAAGATTTACATTTGACATAATAAAATTTTGACATTTCTCGTAGTGCTTCTGAATACTTTGTGAACGTTTCCCATGAGGGTTGCACATTAAAATATAGCATTAATTGAGCATTGAAATGGGTTATTCATGTTCGATTTCGTACACATTAAAATCGCCTTTTATTTCGAGGTCGGCGGAAAATTATATATTATTTAAATTGGTATTTCTTCAGTATTCTAAAGTACTCCAACTAACAAATATGGGTATGCTTTGTCAATCGAGGGGCCAAATCTATTCTTATTATATCAATTAAAGCATTTTTATTACAAAATATACAATGACCAGGGGCATATTGCACCAAATACTTTGCAACTTTTCACTTTGCACTTTCCACTTTACAAATAAATTAAGTTGCACCAAACGCATTCATAATTGAAAAATACAATGTGAAAAGTCCAGTGCATAGTGAAAAGTAGTCAGCAAAGATTAAATGTTGGGGGAAATGTTGTGCAACATTACTAATTTACTTTTGAAATTTGTCAGAATGCAAAGTACGAAGTATTTTGGTGCAATAGGCCCCTGTTCTTCAAAAATTTCTCATATGTCAACTTGTTTTTTTCCACGCTTGTCTTAGAAGAGTCTTGTCGCGGTCACCTTAGACTATATCCCTAGACTTAGTCTAAGGCGGTCACCAATGTTAAAACCTTCAATAAATAGATTCAGTAGTCGTGGATAAAGTATAGTACCTAAGCTACACTCGCGTATAATGGCTGTTATTCACTCGATGATTTGGACCACTCGCCTACTGCTCGTTGCCTAAACTTCACCTCGTGAATAATAGCTATCATTATACGCTCGTTGCATATATACTATTTTTAACGCTGAAAAAATCATTTCCGCATCCATAGTGATGAAAAAAGTCAAGTTTTTGACAGATGTACAAAAATAACTATTTTTGCGTTAACTTTTAGCAAAATGTTCTGGTGAACTTGTAAACAATACTCATATCTATATTCCGTTCACGAAAGTTTGAGCGCATAGTAGGCATTTGTTTATTTATCTACACGTTGGAATATGCCAAATTTCCATGGCCAACCGAAGTCTCAACCTTTCGTGAACGGACTATATAGTAGTATAGGCCGGTACATTCGGCAACGTTGACGTTTTACATTATGACAGCAAATACTGCCAACTTCAGATAAATAAACAAACGCCTACTATGCGCTCAACCTATACCTATAGTCCGTTCACGAAAGGTTGAGCCGTCGATTGGCCATGATAATTTGACATATTCCACTGTGTATATTAAAATTTTAGGTTATGATGTTTATTTTTCTGTCAGATTGATACACAATGTTGTCAATATTGAATAGAGTTGTCTGATAACTCGTAAGCTCGTCGAACGAGGCCGGGTACATTCGGCAACATTGAATTTATTTTACGTTATGACAGCAAATACAGAAATTCAGATAAATAAAGAAACGCCTATTATATGCTCAACCTTTCGTGAACAGAGTATATCAATCAGCAAATTTCTGAATAGCTAATGTCAGTAGGTGCGCTATGGTTTGAAACTGGTTAGCGTTAGCGTTAGCGTCTGCCTATTTGATTCATGCAAACCTCTCCGGCAAAAAACAACGGATTCCTTCCGAGCGCTTCGCTTCGTCCAAGTGCGCGTCTAAGTACGAGTCCACAACGGCGCACCGACCCTAGCCCATCGCACCGCGATGTCATCAAATGACGTATTTAGTTCGTAACAAACTTCAAATATCGACATCGCGGTGCGATGGGCTAGGGTCGGTGCGCCGTTGTGGACTCGCACTTATATGCCCTGCGTCTAACGATTCGGCTCTTCGCTTCGCGCCTTCTAAGTGAGCGTCTACCCATTTGATTCAGTGCAAACCTCTTCAGCGGAAAACAACCCTTCACCTCGCTTCGCGCCTCTTCGCCCAAGTGAGCGTCATCGTATGGTGTTACGGCACTCTCGTGGCCCTAACTTCAGTACCCTCTTTTGGAAAGAGTTGATATTATATAGGAACGATTATTGGTGTAATAATTAATTTTGGTTGTTCTTATTACCTGTCAAGACTCATGAAAAACATGAAAAGAACATAAATTGGTACCTTTATGTCACTTGTAATGTTTCGATTATAATTTTTTTTCTAAAAACTGTTCTCTGATATTAAAGTAAATTGTAGTGAATTTTCTTTTCAATCACATGATAAGAAAATGTTCTAAACAAAGCATACCTCTGCCAAAAAAGCTTTTCAATGAAGCTGATATTATTCAGTAGTTTGGACACTATCCAAGAAGATCTTATGAATTCGATCGTCATTTTGTCTTCTAACAGCTTTGGATAAAGTTGAAATAAAGTTAATTCAGTCTCAACATGATTTTGTATAACGGACATTTTCACTTCAATGCTCATGATATAATATGATTTTTAAATAGCTTAAGGTGAAATCTTAGGGGAAGGTAACCAGGTTATAGTGCCATGCAATTAGGCATCATGAACTGCTATGATTGAAAGCAAGTTGTTCAGATGAAATAAATATGATGGTTGGAATAACAACGAATGCATTGCAATATGTGTATCGAAAACAACCTTGCATTTTTATTATATTTATTCGAATTTCATCTGACCGATTGCTACCCTATATTATTCAAACTGAATAATGGTTATAATATTAATGGAAAAATTGTATAATAGAATGTGTTGTAAATTAATCATCAGTTTGTAATGTAAATGAATGATAAATAAGTGTATCGAGAAAAACTGATAATTAGATATAATAAACTATATTTTTGTTGACTGAGTAGTTTTTTTCTGTATTGCATTATTACTTTAAGGTATTGAAGAAAACAGATATTAAACTTCATACCAAGGAGGATACTTTTGAAGTTCAATCAAAAGTGCAGCGAATTAGAATTCGGTTTAATGATAAGCCAAATTCATTTTTTTATTTGATGAGAGGCCCAATGAAGCAATAGCATTCAGAGGTATGAGAACCTGTGAATTCCGAATCTGTGCTCTACTCGAAGATTTTTTCTCTAATCAGGGAACATACTACCTACAACGATGAATCATGTATATCTTGAAATAGTATGTACTTACGCTATTGCCAAAATATGAAATTCAGTTTGTTAAAGTCTTTCATTTCTTTAATAAAATCATCATGGCATGATGATTCACTGCATCAGGGCTCTTTTCTTTCCACTAAATAATGATCATATCAGAATACATTGTATCTTTGAAATGAGCCAAGTTAGATGGATAAATAGCTTCCTTCTGCCGTTGACAAGGGTGAATGCCCAAACTGGATGAATATGATCGAAACTAAATAATTTGATAGGTCATTTTCACGATTTTTCTAATGTTTCCGATGTGAATTTCCATACCGGGATCCGAACCAGCGAGTGAGTTTAACTGAACACTGAAACTCCTCTGTTTCCATCCGTTTCTACCACATCTGTATATAAAATCCTTTTGAAAATAATGTTTGAGCTTGAGGGACATGAAATCGCGCTATTTTGATCTTATCAGTCGCAACTGATCTGTTATCATATGAAGGGTATGTGGATGGATTCTATCAAATTAGGAATGAATCCTTTTATCGTTGTTCTTGTGCGTTACGAGTTACAGAACCTAGGATCTCGAATAGACGAGAATCCTTATGGTGGAAAACCGAAAGTACTCAAATCAATTATCACGAGCAGCCTGAAACATTAGATGCAAGTACTGCAGGTTCCCATCCATACTGCTTTTATTAAGACACACCCAACTTTAAGAAGAGAACAATACATTATTACAATCGGACGAATGGATTCCGTCAGTTACGGCCACGCAAATATCACAAATATACAACCTGTTCAACTGGATTTCCCTCTGATACATCGAATATAGTATATTCCGATGAGAATTTCCAAACCTGTATACTATTCGTTCGTCGTTGACATGGAAGTAACCGTACTACATTAAATTCCCTAATTAAAAAACGACGAATAATTCAAAAAATAGTTTATTCATTTTAGTTTGGCGGTATAAAATAATGAAAACTTAATTTTTGGTACTTAATATCAAAATCAAAATCTAGAGAGAAGATTTCTGTTTTAGACGCGCAGCCATTTGTCGATGTAATTCTCGATATCAACTCTCGCTGGTTCAGCTGCGGTGGATCTGATTCATCTCTAGGATACATATTTGCACAATGGCAGTTCCGAAAATATTTCAAAAATGTCATGTTTTCATATACTGAAATTTCGTTTCGAAGATACTTGGTGTACCACTATATTCAATACAGACAACAAATAAAACATCAACACAAAAGACCAACAAGAAATATAATAAAACAACTAAATAATTGAATAAATTGAATAAGATTTCAAAATGGGATGCCACAATTTTGGACGGGGAGGCAGCAAGAAAAACAGCGTATCATTTGCGAATTGTGAGGCTTAAGGATACGAAAAATTACAAGAGTTAAAAAAGTTTTTGAATTGTACGAAGAAATCGAAAATTGATTTACGCTGATCACACAAAATTTTCAGAGGGTAAAAGGAGACATGGCTCCGGAAAAGAAAACACCCTGTAGATTCTAGTTAAGATTCAGAACGTGCAATGATGGAAACTATTCAAAATAGCTCGCATTCCAATTTGGACTGAATCTCAAAAAACTGGCAGGAGTTATGAAGAAAAATTCTTTTTTTTTGGAAATTTCAACACCCTGTAGCTCCTGTAACGAAAC
Source organism: Propylea japonica (assembly GCA_013421045.1). NCBI lineage: Eukaryota > Metazoa > Arthropoda > Insecta > Coleoptera > Coccinellidae > Propylea > Propylea japonica. The sequence continues at coordinate 1,796 of JACDNR010000259.1, read as the reverse complement.
TTTGCGGACCCCTGTTTATATGGACTTTTTTTCTTGAAATATACGTAGATGTCGTCCCTAAGTTGAGGCATATATTATGTAACACCCTGTATTAGTATCTAGGTATCAAATCCTATATTGAATTTGGAGGTATGTAATAGCTTTATTGAAGGAGCTGAATGAAGGAGCGCTCAAAGCACCTGTTCTTGATGTTTTCACTTTCCTGTGGTTCTCAATTATTTTTTATTCTTTCCAGAAACTATTATTTATAAGGAGTAAAGAAAGAGGATCCTCATTTCATGCGGATGGTTACCTTAGCCTTGCTATAATCTACATTTCGTTTGCCATCGTCAATTGGTTTGCACCCAGCACCATATCGCTAATAATAGGTCTAAATTTACAATGATTACCTATAGGAGCGATTTGTTTATATACTTAGGTTATTCACTACTAATTAAATACAATTTATGCAATTCTAAAAACGGTTAAAAAGATGTAGGCTTATTCTAGAAATCATAAAACGAATATATATATTATTAGTTATTTAATCAACTAGGTTATTAAAGACAACGACTAAAGTCAAGATATTTTAATGCGTGAGCGGAGCGAACGGCTTGATAGTTCGAGACCATTAGTCGCTCGATTAATAACCGAGTTGATTACAAGATTTTTCCGACGATCTCAATATGAATTGTGTATGAATTCTTGATTGAAATACATTCTCATTTTGCACAAGATTTAATTGACATAATAAAATTTTTGACATTTCTCGTAGTGCTTCTGAATACTTTGTGAACGGTTCCCATGAGGGTTGCACATTAAAATATAGCATTAATTGAGCATTGAAATGGGTTATTCATGTTCGATTTCGTACACATTAAAATCGCCTTTTATTTCGAGTCGGCGGAAAATTATATATTATTTAAATTGGTATTTCTTCAGTATTCTAAAGTACTCCAACTAAACAATCGGTATGCTTTGTCAATCGAGGGCCAAATCTATTCTTATATATCAATTAAAGCATTTTTTTTTATTACAAAATATACAATGACCAGGGGATATTGCACCAAATACTTTGCAACTTTTCACTTTGCACTTTCCACTTTACACATAAATTAAGTTGCACCAAACGCATTCATAATTGAAAAATTACAATGTGAAAGTCCAGTGCATAGTGAAAAGTAGTCAGCAAAGATTAAATGTTGGGGGAAATGTTGTGCAACATTACTAATTTACTTTTGAAAATTTGTCAGAATGCAAAGTACGAAGTATTTTGGTGCAATAGGCCCCTGTTCTTCAAAAATTTCTCATATGTCAACTTGTTTTTTCCACGCTTGTCTTAGAAGAGTCTTGTCGCGGTCACCTTAGACTATATCCCTAGACTTAGTCTAAGGCGGTTCACCAAATGTTAAAACCTTCAATAAATAGATTCAGTAGTCGTGGATAAAGTATAGTACCTAAGCTACACTCGCGTATAAGGGCTGTTATTCACTCGATGATTTGGACCACTCGCCTACTGCTCGTTGCCTAAACTTCACCTCGTGAATAATAGCTATCATTATACGCTCGTTGCATATTATACTATTTTAAACGCTGAAAAAATCATTTCCGCATCCATAGTGATGAAAAAGTCAAGTTTTTGACAGATGTACAAAAATAACTATTTTTTGCGTTAACTTTTAGCAAAATGTTTTGGTGAACTTGTAAACAATACTCATATCTATATCCGTTCACGAAAGTTTGAGCGCATAGTAGGCATTTGTTTATTTATCTACACGTTGGAATATGCCAAATTTCCATGGCCAACCGAAGTCTCA
>JACDNR010000258.1:0-45278 GCA_013421045.1 Propylea japonica | reverse complement strand
ATAAAGTATGGTTGGCAACCCTAGCTGAGACGTAGGTACGTGTTATGTCAACTGGCCTGAAATATTTCGTAAAAATTAACATTTTCCATGACACTTTCATAATTTATTGATTATATTTTCCTAGGATTACGATGCACAAGACCTCCTAGACTTCGAGGAAACCATACTTCGTGGCGTAGACTACAACAAAGACGGAAACGAAAAAATAAATAAGAAAGAACTGACAATGATTCTCTTGGCCATCGCACAAGCACAATCAAGAAGGAGGATACTGCGCATAAAAATTACTCCGAAGAAAAAACGACCTGTGTTAAGGAAATGTTGCCAATAATGATTATATGAAGAAACACACACATTGTTTTGATGTTTAGAGTTTAGAGTTTAGAGAATTTATGATATCATGTTGCTGTAGATGTTCCAAGACACCAATTTATCTAGATTTAAGAATCTAAATGTAGTGCTTTCGTTTGTTACATATCAATATTATCATTTTCCTTCATAAGAATTCATCTTGTACTGAATTTCTATTTTTATACGGAAATATATGTTCAAGAATTGCGTTCAATGAAACATCTAAGCGAAGAATTTTTTAGATACCAGGAATGTACTGAGTTGGAAGTTTTATTCGTCGACACTAAGTTTCTTGTCATTTAATCTGAAGACAGACTCCCATTACTAGTATATTTTTCAAGTACGCATTTATTTGTATATTTGGCAAATACACTTGTTTCGAACTCGTATGACAAGTATGGCGCCGCCATTACTTCTGTATTTGACAAATAAGACAATAGTTGTATACTCCGCAAGTACAGCAGTTATCGTCTCTCTGCGTTCTTCTCTTCTGGTTTGTAAACATCATCGCTTTCGGATGCTGTTTTTGACGATTCTCAACTTTCCACCACAATGCTTGGAATTACACCATCAGTGATTCTTGTTTCTTGTTCAAACCCGCAACCGTACATTCGATAGATATTTTTATATCGTTGATAAAGTTGCTGTTTTTATGTTGTGGATGCCTAGGTTGCCATATAACTGGCTCATTTCCATAAAATTCCAGAAACTCAAACACCACTTCTTGAGACCATTCCATTTTGAAAAAACTCCAAAGCAACCATTGCACCATGCACAGAAATTAATTGCGGTGGCGCCGGTAAGTAAGGTTGACGCTCATTTGGGCGAAACGGCGCGTCAAGAGACGAAGCGTGATTTGCCGCCCAAAAAGTTAGCATAGAATCATATGGAAACCCGCTCATCTAGGCGACGCCAAAGGAAGACGCGGGACAGATTAAACGGACACTAGGCGGCGCAAAGAGAAGAGTAGAGAAGAAAGGAAAAGAAGCGATAGTAAATGATCCATGGGTAAAATTTTTCGAAGCGGCATGCAACAAGCGTGATAAAAATTTATTTCGGTCTAGAGATAGGGGAATTTCTACCGATGGCTGCTAGACGCAACGTGTGCGTCAAACCTTAATGGGAGAGCATCGACAAAAAAGTCGAGACAAGGACGGATCGAAATGGGGACGGGGGGCGGTACGTAAACCCCCCTTCCCCAAAACGTTGAACATAGTTGGCAAATTTTCGGAACAATGGTAAATTTCGAAACGGTTGACAAAACTTCGAAGCAGTTGGAAAAATTATGGAAACAGTTGAGCAAATGTCAATGGAGTTGGTCTAGGGACGGTACAATATTGATCAGAGATATCAAATTTTCGAAACAGTTAGAAAAATTGTCAAATAGTTGTTAAATTTGAAAATAGCTGAATAATGTCAATGGAGTAGATGTAGGGACCGACTAAATGTTCACCGAAGTTGGCAATTTTGCAAAGCAGTTGGTAGTTTTTCGAAGCAGTTGGAAAAATTTCGAAGCAGTCGGAAAAAAATTCTGGAGACAGTTGGCAATATTTCTGAAGAGTTGGAGTTGGAAATTGAAAGGACCCCGCACATTTCTTATGGGAATTGGCTCCAGGTGGATTTGGCTGAAAATTTGATATGATGTTCTATTAATCCTTCTGATCAAATGTCTTCACAGTCACGAAGCTGAAAAATGCATACTTCCAGGAGTTTTAGCGATTTTTTGTATCCATTATGCTTACGTATTTCCGTTCACAGAGAAATGTTTGAAAATATTTCTTGATATTGAAAGCAGATTTTGTCAATTCGAAATATTTTCAAACATTTCTGTGTGAACGGTAATACGTAAGCTATAATGGATACAAAAAATCGCTAAAATCTCCTAAAAGTATGCATTTTTCAGCTTCGTGACTGTGGAGATATTGATCAGAAGGATTAGTAGAACATCATATCAAATTTTCAGCCAATTCCACGGGAGCCAATTCCCATAAGAAATGTGCGGGGTCCTTTATGAATGAATTAGACTGTCTGTAATTTAACCGTTAATGGATCCGATCAATGTCAAACTCATTATGAACTAGGTCAGCAATGAGCATATTCTTCTTACATTTCGTCAGAATCGAAACATTAAAAGATTTTGAAAAAATCTGGCTAGTATTGCTGGGTCTAGAATTAAATACCTACACATAACCTTCGAAAAGAAAGAGTTTAAAAGTTCAAGTTTTCAGGATAGGTGGGGTCCTGAATATCTCATTCGAGTTCTTCAGGGGTCAGATCGCCAGTTCAGTAGTTTCGAAGTATAATCACTGGAATATTTTCCTTATATCAATAACTGCTTTTCTGTCGATATGAAATTCAGAATTAAAATACGAATTCATGAGGTGCTCATGTCTGCCAAATTTCATTAAACTCGAATAATTTACAATTCAAAAAAAAAGTTGTTTGCACAACCATTAATATTTTTTTCAAAATCCCGAGGACGAAAAAAATTAAAAGAAGTATCACCAGAGATTTTTAATAATTATTTTCAATGCTTTCAGAAAAAAATATTGAATCTCAAACCAAAATATCACCCCCTTCCACCATCGGTTTTCCAGCCATCAATGCACAGTTGGCAAATTTTCGAAACTTTGTCCCCCCCAAGAACTTTGCTTCGGCCTGTCCCTGAACAATTGAATCCGTTGCATTTTTATCGACAACCGCTGGGAATCCGCTAGTGCATAGATAAACTAACTATCTCGAAATCTCTCTAAAGATTATTTGTGTATGCGCCAGTGCAGTGACAATAATTCTAGAAGTAATGCCCCCGAGTTCCCCCCCCACAATATTTGCCAAATACACGTGTAATGGGAGTCCGTCTTGATATTTTATCAATCTCGACTTTCATGTGTAAGATCATTTTAAAGTTTTCTTAATAAGCTCAAAGTATACTGCAAATTCTCATTGTCTCTGTTTTGAAATCTTTTCTTCGATCAGTAGAAAGATTGACAACCGAAAACTTCGATGCATTGATCTACGCACGCTTCTGAACTATTTGCACAATCATATACAAAATATATCGTAGAAATAGATCTTCAAAAAATATTTATATGTTGTTGTAGATTAAAACCGTTGGCAGCTAATTGCAACAACTAACAATCTGTTTGTAATAAAACAACACGTGGTTAACGATGAACTGTGTAATAGAAAATTTACTTGCCCTCAGAGTAAAAAGTAAACCTAGAGTTGCCTCCATGCCAGACAACTAGAATCTGTTTATACGCACGAACAAACTTCCGGCGTTGCGAAATCGTGCCGTATGTTTTATTCCGTATTGGGATAATAGGTTTACCGCTCCCCTACTCTGATACTAACGACTTGCGTTCGTTACAGATAATTCTGTCAGTTTGGCAACATTATCTGTTAGTGTTTAGTTTCTTGATAAGATGTGTTTGCATTTTCATTTCGAATTATTTCAATGATTTGATGGCGGTTTATTGTGCTTAAGGCTATTCCGTTAATTATAGCTAGGGCAAAATACGAAAATGTTGTATTATATTCAGGAATTAGAGAAATGCAAATCCACCCTAGTTTGCCAGTGAAATGCTTTCTATCTCAATCAAATGCTTTGTTTTATTAAAATGCAGTACTATTCACGCGTAGGGGCATCTCTATGTTTATTTCTTACTCTGAGCTTAAAACCTGCTTGTTACACAGACCGAACTTAAAAAGGCAGAGTTTACTAAATCTATAATACATAGAGTGAGGTATTTTTCTTAAACTTTTGGTATACATTCACAATATATATCTATGCATTTTATGGTAAAATTTGAAATTGTGATAATTTGACACAGTTGTTTTGTTATGGCTAGGTTGACTAACTTTATGATGTCTAAAGTTGAAAGGTCACGTTTGATCGCGAAATATGAAGAATCGTTTTGCAATTGAAGAGTAGAAATTCAAAAGGGTCTAACTTCCACTTTCAAGAAATTTTAGATGGGGTCTATGTGCCAAGACCAATGGGGTATAAAACGGTCTATGGCCATCCGCTACACACAGTAATCATTTCTGATGAAAATTTTATTTTCTTTTAAATTTTTTTTCATATATCCTAGACATGTTTCATGAAATATTTGAGTTTAAATTTTTTGGTACTCAGACCCTTTTGAATTTCCACTCTTCAATTATGAATATCGAATTATTTAATAGCAGACAAAAGTTCATTTATTTTTTAGTCCCAAACTGTTCATTTTCACTGAAACGTTTGGCTGTTATCCAAGAATCTGAACATGACAACATGTCATTTATTTTATATTTCTATAAATCATTAATTCTTCTTGAAATATGTTCTAAGCATAATATTTCTAATGTATAATCTTATATAAAAGAACGTATCTGTCCTTGTATGTGCATTATCATCACTTTTAAAAAGACAATATCATATAATATGTACTTATCCATGGCAGATCATGCAAATATCTTCTAGAATATTAAGAGTTTATCATATTATTTCTCCACTTTTGTTGGAGTTCTTTCAATTAAGAAAAGTTATTAATGTTAAAATGAGATTACAATTATGGTAAATGTCACCAGTCTGAGAATAAACTGGTGATTGTCTTAAATCAGAACGCCTACTTATAATCCTGTTCAATCCAAGCACTTGGACCTATGAAAGTTTTATGTTATTAATTTTATGCATTCAATAAAGAATCTTCCCTTTGCTGCTTTTTTCACTCCATCTTTCTTTCTGTTATTAATTCGCTTTGATGCTTAACATTTTTTCGAAACATTATAAAATTATAAAATTGAAATGATGGTAAATAGCAATATTCTATAGAGAATTGAGAATTCAATGAACCTCAATCATGAATCAATTTTGAGTTGATTTCAAAATATTTTGGCATCATAACAAATAACATATAAGAAAATTCGGAAATCTTGCATCAGTCAATTGATTCATATTAGGTATAAGGAAGTGAGGTTGCTTACATGAAATATTATCGCATATTGATATTGGGGTATTTTGAGTATAGTTTCAAAAATAGTAAAAATAAGAGCGATTTAAACACGCCTCATTTTCAATTAACCAGGCAAATCCAGGGAAGGGGGGCAGCTGGGGGAAAGTCAACCTACCCCAAATGGCCGTCGACCACCTAAAATTTTGCTGACATACTTAAGGTGAAATAATTACAGGACGGGCAAAAAATGTGATCCAATTTCTGACTGTACCTAGTTTTGATTGGGGGCTACTCAATTTAGTCAATTCAACATTGCCTAAAATACCAGTACCTTTTGTTTTTGAATATGATACGACGCCTTCAAGTATTTCCCGCCATCATTTGATATGTAATTCGCCGAAGAACGGAGCACTGATGTCTAGCTTACTATGAAGAACGGCAGGCTTTCCCTAAAATTTGTTGATATGTGATACCTGTAGAATTTGGATGTTTTTGCATTCAGTATTGAATATGCCTGAAATGAAACTAATCGAATAGTTATTTGAATGTTCGAAAATGATTTATAGACTAAATTGAAGCAGTGAATTTGTTTTTATAGTGAAAAAAGTGACGTGAATAGGAACATTTTATGAAATTTGGAGGCCCAAATTTCCTAAACTAAGACAGAACGCCCCCTATTGGTTTCACTAATGTTGTTCGGGAAGACTCAATGAATACAATAACACCAAAATCCGTTCGATATCTGCTGGTCACCGAAATTCAAATACACTGATCAACAATTGCTAGGGATCACTTATGAACTTCTCTTCATTTGTATTTTTTCAAGTTATCTCGTGAATATCTGTACATTATATGTTCTCTAAGGAAAAAGTAAGATGTTTTGAGTTGATTATTTCAAAGTCTTCCTCACTTCATCGGCTCTTGTTCACAAAATCGATTATTATATGTAGGCTGTTACAGGTGGAGTGAAAAGCAATGTGGTATTTTTTATTAAATCTGTTTTTTTCTCTCGTTCAAACACATAAGGTGACAATAATTGGAGAAATGAGAACAATATCAGCTTATCAGACATGCCGAGAAGACGTTTGGCTCCTGTGCAACTGGACCAAATCATACGGTGGATACAGGAAGGTTTGTCCCAGCGAGAAGTGTCCCGGCGGTTGAATTTCTCGCAAAGCGTCGTGAGTCGGGCTTGGAATAGGTTCATCCAAAATGACTCAGTAGCTTATGTTCATGGGGGAGGTCGGCAGCGCAGTACAACAGCTGCCCAATATCGTCTTTTGATCCTCAATGCTAGGAGAAATCCCACTTACCCGGCATCGCGGCTCAGTAGATCACTGAGAGTTGCAACAGGAGTTCTAATTTCGAACGAGACTGTAAGACGACGACTACATGTTCGTGGTTGAGAGCACGTAGGAGGGTACAACATCCCCGTTTGAATAGGGAACACCGGGTTCATCGACGGCAATGGGCTGAGGAGCACCCCAATTGGACACTTGAAGATTGGAGCCGATGTTTATTTACAGATGAGTCTAGATTTCGTTTGGTCAACTCCGATGGACGTATTCTTGCTTGGAGGGAAAGAGGTCGAAGGTATGCAGACAGTGTATGGTACCCACAAGCTTTTGGTAGAGGTTGTATATGTGTATGGGAAGGCATTTGTTTGAATCAACGCACAGAGTTGGTTGTTCTGCAGAACACCACCATGACCAGCCAGAGATATCACGATATGATTATTGAACCCATAATTGTTCCGTTTGCGGCTGCCGTGGGCGAGAATTTCATTTTAATTGACGATAATGCCCTCCACACCGTAGTCGTCTGGTTAATGAAGCGCTAGAAACTCATGCTATTGATAGGATGGACTTGCCAGCTCGCTCTCCAGACATGAATTGCCGATCAATAACCTGGAGGAGCTTTCTAACGCTTTACGGGATATTTGGACGAATTTGCCCCAAAATTTTATAAATCGTTTGATCGAAAGTATGCCTCGTAGGATAGAATGCTTGAAACGAGCTCGTGGGAGACCAACTAGGTACTAGCTTAACCGAAACTTCAGCCTTCTTGTGGTTCTTCATTATAAAATTTTTATGTTATTCAAACACAGAATTTTGAGTGTTCCTAATAATTCTTTTTTTCTCTTTCCATTTTTTCATTCTTTTCTCAAGTGAACCATATAATCAACTGAAAATACTCTGATATCTGACTAAATTTATAATCTTGGAGCGAATATTTCAGAAATAAATTAAGAACAAGTAAGTGATCCCTATCAGTTGTTGAGCAGTGTATTTACCATTTCGGATCCATTTTGAAAAGCAAGGTCCGAACTAGAAAATATACCAGCCTGGAAACGTCGAAGAGAGCCATTGTCCGTGAGTGGACTAAAATACCGGGCAACTTGAGATTCGTTTTTTGACCATCTCAAGACAATAGCCACAGTGAAAGGTGGTCATATCGAGCCAAAGTGAATTCTGAATTGTGAAGTCCGAAATTTTGATCATTTTCACATGTTTATACATAAATGAAAATGATTATTATAGTCGAATTTATGGCCTTTAGGATAGGCTACACTCCGAGGACCCTGTAGCCTTATCCGGTTTGATACCTCATGTGAAAGTCTTATTTATACATAAAGTGTTCATCTGAATATACTCATTTATTTCAGTACCATAGATTCCTCAATTTTAAACCATAAGGTATCAAATTATGATGCCATTCTCTGTAACTCAAATCGCTGAAATAAATATCACACAAATCCAATAAATCGTCTTCATTTTCTGATAGCTTGGTCTGACTTATTTTGAAAGGAATGGGTTGTTCCAGTTGAGGCATTTCTAAAAGGAAATCATTTCGAAAATAATAACAGCATTTCGTTGTAAGGACTAATAAGCAAGTTCGATAATTCATATCCTCCTCGATTGTATCAAGTGCTTCGATTACATTGCATAATATACTTTTTGATTGATTTGACTGCCAGAATAATATATTTTGAACAGAAAAAAAAACATAAATTTTTCTATGAGTTTTCAGAATGGCACCTTCATCGAAATATAATAATCTCTATGAAGCTTAACATGTACTCATAAACTTCTATACCGCCATATACCTCTATAAAATATTATATAATAATATAAAATATAATAATAATATATAAATATAAAAAAGTTTATAACATATGCATTGTTTAAGGAGCACTCTTCTCCTTAAACAATGGTATATGTATACAGGTAACATGAATCTTATCTTATCAGCGATCACGTGGTATAAAGGCCCAATTAATCCACTGCGAAGGCGCCAAAACATAACCTCGCATTGTTTAAATTATGTTATGACCTTAGTTCCGAAATTTCACCTGGCTTATTTCACGGAACTACTACAACAACAAGTATAGATCCCCGGAGGGTCTTGTGTTCTCTTATCTTATTCGTTCATTACAATTTACAATCGGGGAAAACGTGTCGGGGGAGGGGGCGCTGGCGGGGGCCACGGCCGCGATCTGGGAACGCGGGGGTGTCGAATTCGAGCGCAAGAAGCGAGCTACGCGTAGACGTCGAGATCGAGTTTTTATTCCGAAGGGAAGTGCCCAAAAGATGCGCTAGAAGGAAGCCCTTTTCGCGATTTTCGCAAAAAGTGCCCTCACTATGTCGCCTTATTCGGGAGAACCGCTACAGTGAAGGTTGACGCTCACTTGGACGATACGAGACGAGACGAAGCGAAGAGTTGTTTTCCGCAGGCACGATTTGCACTGAATCAATGGATTCTGATCTTCGCTTCGCGCCTCCCAAGTGAGCGTCTACCTATTTGATTCAGTCCAAATCGTGCCTGCGGAAAACAACTCTTCGCTTCGTCTCGTCCAAGTGAGCGTCAACCTTGAGAGGGACACGAGCGGTGTCCAAGAAAAGCCGAAGAAGCGAGGCGTATTCTCTTACCCGAAGTCGAAACGGAAATTGGCAAAAAAAGATCGAGAAATCGGGAATTTTGAAAAACGGGGTGCGACAAGGGGAAGAGCACAGAAATAATACATCGAATAATATTCAAACTAAAACAATAATATTTATTAACAGTTCACAATATATTGAAAATAAAATTTATGAATTTTCAAATTGAAAATAAACATTTTGCTTCTGATAAAGTTTTTCACATGTGCCTGGACAATACTTTGTTGAAATAATATTGTAAAACTGTATCACAGTTTTTGTCTTTTTGTCAAATCTATCTATTTATTTCTTACTATATCTTGAATTTATGTTTGTTCCAGATATTTGAATTTAAAGTCCCCCAAAAAATCATTCAACTTTTCAATTTTTGAGCCCTCGTTCTACTTAAACGAGGGCTATATCGTTTTGCCCAAATGTCTGCAATTTTCGAATTTTGAGCCGAAAATGGTCTCAAACGATAGGGTTCGGCTACCTGATGAAGAGTCCGTGGTCAAGTTAAATTCTGTCCGTGGGGCCGACCGACCGGCCGTTATCACGATAACTTTCGAAGGGATTGTCCTAGAGATTTCAGGTTGAGTTCGGCTCCCAAATGCCGCGGTTAAGTTCGTTAACCAGCCAAATCGTACAGATGTTCCATAAAATATGGCCATTCAAAATTTTTGTTCCTCAATATTTTAGACAAAACGAAATGAAATTTTGCGGCCACATGCAAGATGCTCATAATAAGCCTCTTGCAAAATATTGTGGCCATAGTGTTAACAGAACCATAGGCAAATTGTATTGAATCAAATTTGAGAAACAACCAACTTCATATATTTCTGAAATCATGTTCTCTTTCATTATCATCGTATAAATTAAATTATATCAAAATATCTTATTTAACAGTAGTTTAAGTACAAAATAATCACAACAGATACATATTCATTTCACTCTTTTCCCAGCAACATAGACACTCATTATATTTCTATCATCCCCGGTGAAAATAAATTTTTGAAGATTCTCCATGGGCGACACAGCCAATAAATAATCACATGCGGAATTTTCCACATCTACATCTACTATAATAGCGTCGAAGTCTTTTCCTTTTTGAAATTTCCTATTTTATCGTCCATCCTCAATGCTGAAAAATATTTAAATCGTTTAGCAATAAACATAATAGTATACATCTGGGTTTGTCACATAAGGTGCCCAAATTCGGGATCATCATCCATAGATGATTTTATGACATAAAATTCCTGTGAACTATAGTCGAATTTTGGCGAGCTGTGGTTACATGTAACTATCTAACTATCACGTGGTGATTTGACAGAAAATACTATATTAACTGTCAACTATGTAACTATGGTAAGCTGTGGTAAGCTGTAGTTACATCGCCAAAATTCGACTTTTGAGTCTGTGACGCATTCTTCCTGAGATACAGGGTGTTGGAATAAAAAAGAAATGGTTTTTCGGAAATATTTTCGACACCTTACAAGATTTTTATTTGCATTTTGGTAGGTTAGCCAGGCCGCACACCGGACATAAAATTGCATCCAGGACACATTTGTGTATTGCGAAAATGTTGATTATTGCATATGCACACCAAAGATTCATTTGTTTTCTAGTTGAAGTGTAGTGAACGATGTCAGTCTCAGATGATGACGATTTCCTAATGTGTCAATTAATGAGGAAGAGAAGACGTTATTGGGTCCATCCATATAATGAAAATTGGGCAACTTCAGGAAATTCGAACTTTCTCAGGAACTGAAGAACGACAAAAAATTTCAAATGTACTATCGAATGACGACAAATGCCTACAAAATACAACCTCAGTTATTCTTTTTTTACTACGGGGTCTTTATAAATGATTGTAACATCGTAGGTTGCTTTGGAAATTCTTCATCTTCTCTTTTCTTACCCATTTTCTACAAATTTATAATTCCAGTCACATTATTCAATTTCTTTCGAAATTATCAGCGTAAAATCAAAGTATCGTTTGTTCAAATTAAAGTTTACATCAGAATAAAAATATTTATAATAGTCCAACGCCAACTGCGCTGTTATAATCATTTATAGAGACCCTGTATAATTTTTTAAATTGTAGTCATACAATTCTGGATTCCTCTCAATTTCCGCAATAAAACTTATGTTGCAATCCAAACTGTCTTCCATTTTCCCGATTAAGTATCTCACCACGTCGCGAAAAACGATTGTGTTGGATCGATTGCTCTACGCCGCAAATGTGTCTCTGGTGTGCGGGTACTCATAAGGATTAAAGGGAACGATATTCTAATGATCCACATTTGTAGCGACACAAATGTGGCGCCGCAAATGTATGTCCAGTATGCGGCTTGCCTTCTGAGTACGCATCAAAACAATTTTTTTTCAATTTAAAATTATTTTCAATTTTCATCACTGGCGTTCGTACAGACTTCTGTCCGAATAAATTCGGTGAAATTAATGTTGATAATGTTTTTTTTCAAATTTAAAATCATTTCCGTAATCACCACATAACTCATAATAAGAATAATTTTCTGAGTTCTTAACCTACGACGACTACTTTCTGAGATAAAAAATAAAATGCTATTTCATCTAAGAGAATTACGAAATTCTTTAATTACTTCCAAAATCGTCTCAACACAGATAAAGGCCGCTGAGTCCTTTCATTTTAATAAGAATAATTTCCAAAAGATTAGAGAAACTCATTACGATGACCAATTTTCTATAAATGAATGGATTGGAACAGTTGGTGATTATTTGGCTGGACCTTTTTTCCTACCCAAACACCCAGTAGATTAAATTGAGCATCAAATCGCCGCTTTTCAGATGGAGGTTCGCCAAGTTTGTTGAAAGATGTTCCAATTATGAAGAAAATGCGATGTTTATGAACGACATTTTTATAAAGGAAGGCACAGATCCGCCTCAATCTGTGTTAGACAATTTCGGAAGTAAAAAAAGAATTTCAGCATTTTATTTTTATCTCAGAAAGTATTCGTCGCTGGTGACGAAATCGTGATGGCATTCTCACTGTAAATTATGGGGGACTACAAAAAAATTTTAAATTGAATAAAAATTTTTCACCAAATTTATTCGGACAGAAATCTGTACAGACGCCACTGGTAAAAATTAAAAATAATTTTTACTTGAAAAATTGTGTTTGATGCGTTCTCATAACCTACCAAAAGGCAAACAAAAATCGTGTGCGGTTTCGAGAATATTTTCGAAAAACCAATTTCCTTTCAAATTTTCACATTCTGTATCTCAAAAACAATGCGTCAGAGACCCATAGATCATAGGAGCTTTTCGTTATCTAATTATCCAAGGATGAAGATCCCGAATTTTGGGCACCTTATTCTTGAAACGCCATGTATAATATACAGGGTGTTTCTGAATCGATGCGAAGGATTTAAGGGGATGATTCCTCAGAATATTTTATGAAAGAAAGTTTCCATAAATGTAGTTCCGAAAATGCATTGTTCCCAAGATACAGGGCGTTGAAGTTTTACTTAAAAACTGACTGAAAAAGAGGTACGCCATTGAGATTTTTTGAACACACAATTATTTTTGAATTATTCGTTCAATTTATGAAAAATCTATCAAGCGTTTTTTTCATGTGGGGTTCCGTTTTTATGTAAAAAAATAAAAATCTTGATGTAGTATCTCTACTACATAATGTGTTAAAGTAACGACAAATACGCGTTAAGATGTTTAATTTTCTTGAATAAAAACGGCACCCCACACGAAAAAAAGCAGAAGAGATTTTTTCATCACAAATTGAAAGAAGAATTCAAAAATAATTGTTAGTTTAAATTATCTAAGTGGCGTACCACTTTTTCAGTCAGTTTTTAAGTAAAACTTCAATGCATTTCCGGAACTACATTTATGGAAACTTTCTTTCATAAAATAGTCTGAGGAATCATCTCCTTAAATCTTTCGCATCAATTCAGAAACACCCTGTATAATTAAAAATATTGTCAAGATTTCAATTACATCATCATAAAAATGATGTTTTTCATACTATGAAGCCTATGAATTGATTTTTCATACTTGCCTTGTGCTCCCCCCAAAGTTGCCAAATGGAATGCTTCCCTCCAATTTAAACATTCACATTTTTCACTTTGATTGAATGTTGAATTTATGGATGAAGAGATAGCTGCTCTCATGACATTTATTATAGAAGGCGAAGCACCACCAGAAATATCTGAAATTAACATCAAAAGATTAATTTATCTGCTCTTAATACTTTTCAGCAACTTTTTGTAAAATAGCTTAATGAGATAAATCACAATTTTGAAAAAAACAACAACGTAAAAGAACAGCCTGCATACATAAATTGGGTAGGAAATCAAGAAAGTCTTCGACAAGTTCAGTATCTTTTGGTCAGGTCAGTACTTAATTGGTGAGCACAGTGTATCTAGTATACCTACTACCATTGTTTAGGGAAACAATGATATTACCTTCATTGTGTAACTAGTAGTAAAAAGAATTCTTTTCTGGACGATAATGTGAATTTTCGACAGAAATAACAGTTTTGCTACATAAGTATACTATTTTTTTCTAGAATATAATTTGCCTAGGAGATCGTTTTCTGGATTTTCGATAAGTTTATTGTTGTGACATCAAAATCACTCACTTCAAAGATTATATAGCAACTTTATAATCTTCGCCTCACTTATTTCAGAATAATATGCACCTATTTCTTTTTCTACCTGAATTGCTGAATGATTAAGACACAAAGGTTCCATGATCTACTGCCAAGAGAAATAGAAAAGACTATTGGTAATGATTGCAAACTATTTTCATCTTATTAATTGGAGCTATAAATTATTCTGAACAAATGAAAAGGTTTTTCGTGTCAACTCCAAATATTAATTTAATTGAATTGGTTTGCTACATATGTTTCGACCCTCACAAATTAAGGGTCATCTTCAGGCTATTTGGGACAGGAAAAACAACACACAAACGTCAAATCCTCAATATAATATTCTGTACTTGATATGACTACTCCTTCTACAGTTGTAATTAGGAAAATAAAATTTCCGTTTTAAGAAAAGGGAACTTGTATTTCAGAATAGGAATATGTAATTCAGAAAACAGAAATTGAAATTCAGAATGGTTAATTCAATTTCAGAGAAACGAATTTAAAATCAGATTAGGAAGTTGGAATTCAGAAAAACAAAGTTGTTATTCAGAAACGGCAAATTGAATTTCAGATAAGGAAAATTGTAATTCAGAACTTATCAATTCAATTTCAGAATATGTACCTATTACAAAGGTAGTAAGTAAGCAGAGGACGAATCTATGAATTATCTAGGTACAGTGGAACTTCCCTATAATGAACGTCTGTATAGGTAACGAATTTCGTACAAGACATTGAACCTTGAATCCAAGTTCCATGTTGAAAACACCCTCTAAAACGAAGTAAATTCTCTCTATAATGAAATATTCAAAGAACATCACTCTTTGAATGGGTATCGGTAAGAAGGTATAAGGGTGGGTTTTTTCCGAAATTTTTCCGAACGTACGTAATAAATCCCGACCTTAAACAACATCATTACGGCGGGCAGAGATCCTACTGATTTCTGAAACAGTTTTAAATACACCCCTGGCTGTTTGGTTTCAATCTAACCATTACGCTAGTGTGAAAAGTTGTGCGAAAATCTCTAAAAGCAAATGCTTAAGTTTGAGTGATAAACTTAAATTTGTCATTGAAGTCGACCGCGACATTGCCGACAATAGAAACAAATTTTCTGTATAACGAAATTTCTTTACAACGAATTTAGCGCTTACGTTATAGGGAAGTTCCACTATACTTTGAGAGTCGACAATGCCCAAGAGAACCATTATTATTATTTTGGGCTACCCATTTTGAATGAAATGATGTCTCAATTTGAATTACCTGGATATAAATATTTATACGTTATTAATTCTGAAATATATTCAACCAATACTGAATTACAATTTCCTATTCTGAATTACAATTTTTTTTTCTGAATTACATGTTCCTATTTCTGAATTACAAATCCCTATTTTGAAATTAATTCATTATATAAAGTTGTTATTCTGAAATTCAAATTCGCTATTCTGAATTTCAATTCACTTTGCTGAATTATAATTTCCATCTTCTGAAATTTAATTTGCCTTTCTGAATTACATTATATATTTCCTGAAATACAATTGGAAAAGGTTTAGAATTTATTCCGAAAGCTAAGTCATTCTTGAACAATACAGAAAAGGAAGGTATTCAATTTTTGGTGGAACAACTGACATCAGCTAAATCTGGTATAACTGCATATTTCGGAAATTTAAAATGTACTCACCGGTTCCCAAGCTAACATTCACTCCTCTGTCTATAAGTTTCTTCGTTTTACATATGCCAGATTTTAATAAGCAGTTCGACTCAGGACAATGTGAAATACTAGCCCCTCTTTCTGCTATAAGATCTATTTCTTCGTCTGTAAGATGCACCCCATGAGCAAGGATTGTCTATAATGAGAGTGTTAGACGTGAATTATTCAATTACATAATATGATACGTGAAAAAATAACAGTCTTCTTGACAACTACTGAAAGGTTTAATTAGAGCACTAGAAAGATAGGTATGCCAGACAGGCTGACTGGGTCCAACCATAGACTCGAAAATTACAGATGGTAATGTCAATTTCTCAGTTATTGTGCTCTATTGTTAGTTGCGTGCTTTTTCGAAGAATAGTTAATAGAAAGTATTGAAATATTCAAAACAATAAAGTTGGAGACTAGACAGGTAAGCATAAGCATTTATTCGATTACAGATTTAATTTCATTCGTATTGTTCTGTAATTTTCGAGTCTGTGGTTGGACCCAGCATGGCTTTCTGGTATACTCCCCTTTTCAGAGCCTTAGTCATAGACTAACTAAACGGAGAATAGATGAGACACTAGTAGAACAAGCTTCAACGACATCTGTTTTGTACAACATTACTAATTCGTGAAAAAAGCTCAATTGAAAAAGGAATCTGTATCGTAAAGTTGCCTCGAAAAGAATTTGTAGTGCACCTTTTGAATAGGTAGGTACAACCATATACAAGAGGCAAAAAGTTTTTTGAAATTCAATTTCCAAAAGAAAATCAGAAATGGATTCGTGCAAGTTATCGATGAGTGAGGAAATTTATTTTCATGAAAATAATACCTGCAACGAACTTTCATCTGATTTTCTTTTGGAATCGAGAAATGAGGATCAATAATCAAATTCTGGATAAATAAAAATTTATTAACTGAAAAAGGTATCACCAATTGAAAATGCAGATTTATTTCATAAATAGGTATCTAATCAATAAACTAATAATTGCATTGAAAACATTTTCAAAAACTAACAATAATGAATTCAATAATACAAAATATGAGTATTTACCATAGAGATAGAATAGAATATTCTATCTCTATGGTATTTACCGACTAAACTTATTCAATACATAAAAAACATTTTGAAAACTATGAGTATCTTAATTCTTATAGGTAACAGAATTTACATGTAAATCTTATAATTACCTTCTTGCATCTCGATTTTCACATCCCAAAACACAGCACGTTTTCACTCTTGCAGGCATATCGAAATTTATTATATTTCAAAAAGAACATGTCAAACCACTCCTTGTGTCAGTTGACAATTCAAAGGTTTTTTGATAATAATGATTTTACATACTTACTATTTTCTCGATAGGATTTCCATGAATGCAACGACATCTAACTCTCAAATTGAAAATAATATTTTCGTGTATTAGTCTCCTCCTCCGACAGATGGCGCGTAATATACGAGTGGCTCATCTAATTTTTTAGTTTGTCTATGGCCTTAGTTTAATTAAGTAATTTGCTAAAGTCATGTTAGTAGTGATATTCACTTTATTTTATTTGCAGATGCAACCCATTGGTTTATCATGCTCTCTGTTCACGGTGAAGACTCGATAATTTTATCATTGTCTATCCATAAAATAAAATAAATTCCAAAAAAAAGTCTAAATCTCTATTCAACTTTTTGGGCATTTCCATTTTCTCTGCCATTCCAGAAATTTTATGATCCCCGTAAAAATTCAAACTAAAAAAGAAGTTGAACAATAATGATCAACTGACCTTTTTTTCTGCTCGCCAATATTGGCGAGTTGTACAAACTTAGTAATCGCCTAATGTGTTTTCTATACAGGTTGTCCCGGAAAATGTGGGAAATCTCTCGGATTCAGATAGAATATAAAAAATGAAGATGACAAGTTCCCATAATTTTTTTCCTAGCGGCCCTCCCTACGAAGATGCGACCTCTTAAATGACGCCACTGGAAATTCGATGAAAATTTGATATGATTAATAGTATTAAGGACCTCCTAAATCACCGTACTCAAAGTTCAATTAGCTTGTTCAGTTTACCAAAGACGGACTGAGTTGTACAGTTTAATGCTTATATTTTTAAGACCCTGTATGATAAGGTACTAAAAAAACAAATTTGGATACCTTGAACATTAAGCTAAAGAAAAGGTACTCTTGTTCGTATCTTCGTAGGTAGGGCATCTTATTTTTTTATGTTCTATCTGAATCCAAGAGATTTCCCACATTTTCCAGGATACCTGTATAAGATTTCCTTCTCTTCCTACCATCTGGCAAGAACTATAATATGGGCTCCATAAATACTCACTTTAGGAGTCAAAAGTCCTGCTTCGTCGTACACTTCAGCATATTTTCTGCCGAAGGTTTGTTCTACAAGTTTAACTTCACTTGGATTCTCCGATATATGAGTCTGGGGAAATAAACAATCAAAATATGAACACATAATCACATCATAGAAATTTCACCTGAATGTGTAAATCTTCTTCACGTGCTATTTTACCAAGGGTCTTCATCATAGGCATATCAACACTCAGTGCAAACCTAGGAGTTATGACTGGATGGACCAAAGGATTCTGCGAACAGTTTAAGACATAAGAACCATAAATCGATTAAAATATTATTGTAGAAATTGTTTTCTGTAAATTATTAATTTATTGAGAATATTATACACGTTTTTATCAATGACACATAGGTACTCTACTCCTTCCGCTGCATTATTCAATGGATTTATTCATCTTTTGTTGAATTTTTTGAATGTATACATAATTACGCGCTTAAAAATAGAAATAATGTATGAAAAATTTAAGAAGAGTCCTGAGCAGAAGCTTTTGAGCTCTCGTTCATTGGTGGGAGCAACAAAACTATTACAAATTATTTTATATAGTACTTGAGATTGATACCACATATATAAATGGAGAATCTCAGCACAAGGGAAATTATATTCAGAAAATGAAATATGTAAAGAATAAATAATTAAAAAAAAAACTGCTATGTGGTATGGTTGTGATGATGCGATCCTCTAGAAATCTTGCATGAACATTCAGTATATCAGTCTTCATTCACAAAATAAATTTCAGTCTAATTGGATATCCTGTTATGGAAATATAAAGATCTTATTTTCAATATTCCAATTGAATTTTCTAGAGTTCTGTTAACACTATGGCCACAAAATTGTGTATGAACATTCTGTATATCAATCTTCATTCACAAAATAAATTTTACTCGAATCGGATATCTATTTATGGAAATATGAAGTTTCTTTTTTCAATATTCCAATTGATTTTTTATGGTTCTGTGTACACAATGGCCACAAATTCTGTATGAGGCTTACTATGAGCATCTTGCATGTGGCCGCAACATTTCATTTCGATTGGTTTTGTTTTGTCTGAGATATTGAGGAAAAAATTTTGAATGGCCATATTTACGGAACACCCTGTACGATTCGGCTGGTTAACGAACTTAACAGAGGTATTCAGAAACCGAACTCACCCTGAAAATTTCAAGTCTCTATAACAATCCTTTCGAAAGTTATCGTGCTAACGGACGGCCGAACCCACGGACAGAATT
The DNA here is from genome assembly GCA_013421045.1 of Propylea japonica. Classification (NCBI taxonomy): domain Eukaryota; kingdom Metazoa; phylum Arthropoda; class Insecta; order Coleoptera; family Coccinellidae; genus Propylea; species Propylea japonica. The sequence goes on along the minus strand of JACDNR010000258.1, from coordinate 26,158 downwards.
GAATTTGACCAGGGATTCGTCATCGGGGAGTCTAATTCTATCGTTTGAGGCCCTTTTCGGCTCAAAATTCTAAAATAACAGACATTTGGGGGGCAAAACGATATAACACTCGTTCAAGTAGAACGAGCGTTCAAAAATTAACTGAGCTGCGAAAGGTTTGAAATAATAAATAATTTCGATATAGGTCGTTCTGATTAAATCATGATTTTTGTTTTTCTTTTTTTTTATTTGATATTATTGAACGAATAAATTATGTATGGCCGATATTTATAATAGTTGTTATATCCATTTAGTAAGTATTCAAATTCAATAAAAAATTGTCGAAATAATAATAATTTATATTAGGACATTGATGAGCATCTGTAAACAGAATAAAGTGGATCTACTTATAGACTATAACCAATTAGTTAAACCTTTCAGTTTTCGAGCGTTTGTTCTACTTAAACGCGTGCTAGAGCGTTTTGCCCAAATGGTCTCAAACGATAGGATTCGACTTCCTGATGACGAATCCGTGGTCAAATTCAATTTTGTCCGTAGGGCCGTCCGTCCGGCCATTCAAAATTTTTGTTCCTCAATATATCGGCCAAAACGAAACCAATCACAATGAAATTTTGCAGCCACATGCAAGATGTCCATAATAAGTCTCATGCGAAATTTTGTGGTCAAAGTGTAACAGAGCCATAAAAAATCCAGGTGGATTATTGAAAAGAAGAAACACATTTCCATAACAAAACATCCTATTCGAGTGAAATTAATTTTTTGAATAAAGATTGATATACAGGATATTGGTGCAAGAAGATCGCATAATCAGAACCATAGAAAATAGAATTTTAATATTAAAAAGAAGAATCTTTATCTTTTCAAGATATCCGTTTCGAGTGAAATTCATTTTGTGAATGAAGATTGATAAACTGAATGTTCATTAAATTTTTTAGAGGATCGCATCATCAGAACCGTACAATTCAATTCTTTTCCGCCGACCTCGAAACAAAAAGTGATTTTAATGTGTACGAAATTGAAAATTAATGACCCATTTTAATGCTCAATGTATGCTATATTTTAATGTGCAATCCTCATGGCAACCGTATACAAAATATTCAGAAGCGCTACGAGAAATGTTAAAACTCTACTGGAACACAGAAACATAAAAATTCCATTATATCAAATGCATGTCGTGCAAAATGAGAATGTATTTCAATCAAGAAGTCATACACACTCCATACTAAGATCGTCGGAAAATCTTGTAATCAACTCGATTATCAATCAAGCGACTAATGGTCAAGATATTTTAACGCGTTCGCTCCGCTCACGTTAGTTAATTAAATAACTATTAATTGTCAAGATTATTCATATTTCAGTTTTCGAATAATATGAAGAATACTATTCTGATTGAGATTTTGCAGCGCTCAAAATCACCTGCTCATAGCTTTTCTTAAATTTGTATTCCAATCAATTACAATTTTCAATGATATCGAAACTTTGAGGACTTCCATGTCTTCATTCTATGTTTGCTTTTCATTTAGAATAACATTTCTAATGTTGGTAAAAATGTCTGAACGATTAGTGATTGTTGATTTAGAAAGAAGAATCTTCAAAAATATTGTGCATCGGGATGTAGCCACTACATGAAGCTTGAAATGTAGCCGTTGTTCTCCCAAAGCGAATTTTATTATATAGGAAAGGTGTATCGACAATGTCAGAAATGAAATACGAAATTGCCTTCTTAACTTTCCAAATATCCATCATTTATGTCATCTTAGATGTTTTCGAGACTAATGACAATAGCAGATTGAAGATAAGAATTATCGTGAATATCTACCTGATGGGATTCGAACCCGGTACCAGCGCATTACAAGGAAGCGACCATACCATACTTTCCAACCAGGCACTGCATTATTCTTGCGTTGTAAGTGCATAGGCAGGTACAGAATGTATTGTTATAAGTGGTCAATGAACTTTTTCATATCAGTGGTGTATCCAGTTGTTTATTCAAATTAATCTTTTACCATTGTTAAAACAATGCTTTCACTGAGTCAAAACTAGGGTTGTGTTTCCTTTAATGCGACGCATATTGACATGAAGATTTAAAATTCTCACAAAAAAGTGTGGTCTGAATATCTGGGCTTAGTTCGTTCAAAAGTCAAGTGGTTAAAGATTCGATATTTCTCAATTATTTCCGAATATACATATACTCCGTTCACGAAAGGTTGAGCACATAGTAGGCGTTTCTTTATTTATCTGAAGTTGGCAGTATTTGCTGTCATAACGTAAAATAAATTCAGTGTTGCCGAATGTACCCGTCCTCGTCCGACGAGCTTGCGAGTTATCAGACAACTCTATGCAATATTGACAACATTGCGTATCAATCTGACAAGAAAATAAAGAACATAACCTAAAATTTCAATATACACAGTGGAATATGTCAAATTATCATGGCCAACCGACGGCTCAACCTTTCGTGAACGGACTATAGAAATCTGACCATGTTAAAATTTCGGCATTTAGTTGGACATTCACGACACTGAGGAATTTGAAAAATTCGTCTTTGGAATGAAAAATTTTGAAGTAGTTTTCCAAAATTCTACACCATTTCCAATTGTATTTCAGAAAGCTTCAATTGTATTTCAGAAAGCATCAATTATATTTCAGAATAGTCAGTTGTATTTCAGAAAGCGTCAATTGTATTTCAGATTAGTCAATTGTATTTCAGAAAGCGTCAATTGTATTTCAGATTAATCAATTGTATTTCAGAAAGCGTCAATTGTATTTCAGATTAGTCAATTGTATATCAGAAATCATCAATTGCATTTCAGAAAACATCAATTGTAATTCATATCAGTCAATTCAATTTCAGAAATCGTCAATTGTATTTCGGAAATGGTCATTCGAAATTCAATTTATAGGTACAACCATTTACCTATAGCAGAATTGTTCATTTCAAATACGGTTTATCCTCCTCAGTCCCAAGACCACACTGAAATCGAGATAATTGTGATATTTGGAAATTAAAATAATATTCCTATTCTGAATCACAAATCACGGGTTCTGAAATACATATGATATAATCTGAAATACAATTGGCGCTTTCTGAAATACAATTGACTAAACTGAAATACAAGTGACGCTTTCTGAAATACAATTGACTAATCTGAAATACAATTGACGCTTTCTGAAATACACTTGGAAATGGTGTAGAAGTACGTACAAATCGGCCGAAAATTGATACCAAGGCGACACTTCGATCGAACCAAACTCTCCGTAATGTTTAATGACGTAGGTATACCTATATTGCAGTTTCCAAATTAATTTAAGTTATACTACCCTAGGTACTGATTTTGAATGATATTTATTTGGCCTACTTGCAAATATTCATCGGTTACTAGGACAAAAAGTCATATCTAAGTTTTTTACTTCTTTCTCCATGGAGATACGCCGTGCCCTATTACCGCCTAGGCCAACATGGGCCATGGCCTAGGGGCGACACGAGTTTAGGGGCGAAAAATTTTCGGTGAATAAAAAAAATTTCTAATCCTCTAAGAAAATGTAGAAATAGCCATCTTCGAAAATTTTGCACATTTGATTTGATAAAGTAAGCGAATCAATACAGAAAGTTGACATTGGTATAGATGAAGTAGATCAATTCTGGATTCGAGAAATATCGAAGTGAAGAAAGTAGAGTCACGATAAAAAATGTTCCTGCTGATGAAACTAGAGTGGGACATTCTGTTTTGAGTGGGAGGGAAAACTTCAGAGTAGAGGTTTATCTTGTTATAATTGACTATCTAACAAGAGAATTGACTGAGCTTAAACATTGCTATAAAGGTTTTGCTGCGAAGTTCTCCTTTTTGTTAAAATTGCAATCGATTAGTTCTGAAGAATTAGGAGTATCGGTTACTAATCTCATCTGTAGTTTTTCTGATGATTTGGATGAAAAACTTCACGATGAATGTTTGCACTTCAAATCCTACTTAGCTCAGTTAGAACAACCTCCAAAACCTACACGAGATGAGTAGGTACCTTAATTAGAAGTGATAAAAGATTAGTGCAAGCATTGTTTAAGAACCTTAAATAATGGTGCAAGTGTTTCCCTATATCGATAATACAATTAGAATGTTTTTATGTTCTTTTGCAACGAACTGTTCAGCAGAGAGTTCGTTTTCAGCATTGAAGCGAATTTTATCGTATTTGCGATCTAGCATGTATCAAGAGCGTTTGAAAAAAAGTTGAGTAGCTGAATATATAATTTGGACCCGATCAACGTTCTGGATATATCCGAGAAATGAACTTCCCCGTACTTATAATCATTTCATCGATTTGGTCCAACTTAACCAAGTCGCCTCGGATTCTACAACAATGAGCCCCACAAGACGCAAAATATACGGACACTTGGCTAAAACTATCGCACGCTATTTCCTTTGAAACATGAGTTGAAAGTTGAAATTTTATAAACCGACAATAAATTTCTCAATTAAACACTCTAGAAATCAACCATATTTTCAGATCAAAATTTTACTGAAGAAATATTTCCAGTCAGTAAGTAGCCAACTCTGCATTGATAAATAATAGTCCATATAAATATTTCCATAATACTCACATCCAATTTCTTCACTTTATTGATGAATTGAAGGGTTTTCTTAATCGAATCATTCTCACTTTCGATATAATCCGAAGGTGCCATAACCGTCATGTTAATCTTTCCTACAAGAGCTCTCTGTCCATATTTTACCACAGACTCCACAAGTAAAAGAGAAATGTGATCATACAGCGATGCAAAGTACATGGCTGTTGTCGTACCATTACTCAGGGTTTTTTTCTGTAACAATAATCCATTTCACTTAATCTGTTATATTTCAATTCCAATCGAGTTAGTTTCGAATCGAAATTAAGAATATATTTTTCAATCCATGAATTTTCTGAACAGAAGCCTTATACCCATAAAATATCAAAAATTAAAAGATAAGTATTTCCCACAATATGCAATATTTCTGAAAAACTTTGTCGTCCACGGAATGGCTCTTTTTTATTTATTTCAACTATGAACTGTTCTTATAATAAGATAAGATCTTTTGCAGATGTTGTTCCAATAGCAAGCAGGGCTGTTCCTGCCGGGCGTGCAGCGAGTGCTGTCAGCAGGGTCGGAAGCCAGCGCGGTCCTTCTTCTTACATTGTAAAAAAATTTGACATAAACTAAACTCTATAATAAAATTTCCTGATTTGTTAGTTTTGACAACGAAATCGTAAGTATTTTTTTATTTTTTCTCGAAAACGGTACACCAAATCGAAAATTTTTTCAAACAAAATTTTTAGAGAATTTTGTACTTTACAATATTGATAATAACTACAATACCAAAAAGCCATAGGAAATGAGAAATTTACGAAAAAAGCGCAAAAAAACCGATTTTTGACTTTTGACCTCAAAATTTAATAGTTGCCTACAATATGTAGGTTTTGCGACAACTTTTAGGGTATCAATATACAAGTAGGTATGTATTTACAGACCTACAGCTGTTTATCTCGAATTCCAAAATTTTTGCCTAATTTAAGCTTATTTGACTGGACTAAGGCTGTTACGGCTGTTATTCGCCGAGCGAATAACAGTTATTTTACGCGATTAGCCTACTGTATGTTATTCACGACTACTGAATATTTTTCTTGCAAATTTTAACCTTTTTTTGACACATGAGAAATTTTTGAAGAATATTTCATAAAAAATTGCTTCAATTGATCTAATAAAAGTAGATTGTGCCCTCGATTGACAATGTACAGGGTATCCCATTTTGGGATATCTCCGTTATTTTTAACGTTAGCGGGATGCGGTTTTCGCGACAGTGTGCTACTTTTTGGTGAAACTAAAGATGGAAGTTTTTGCATAGCCCTCTTAGTTTTTGCTATACAGGGCTGAAATGAAAAGTATCACTTTTTAATCACCCCCCGTATCTCAGTTGTGCTTAAACTTGGGGAAATGGTTGAAACGAATTCCTATAGATTTTTTTCCGTAGAATCCAGTGGCGTAGTCAGTTTTTCAATTAAACTCTCCGTTTTTGAGTTATTGAGCCAAACATATGTTTTTTTAAAATGGACACCCTGTATATTATTTTTTATTCTTATTAAGCACAATCTCAGCTTTCAAGAACATATTATTTTATGCATTTATTTAAAAAACAAGCTCAGAATTCAAGATTTTGTAATTCAATTGTCAATAACTAAGTAGTAGGCTCTATGACTGTTTATTAAAACAAGAAAAATGCAGAGCCGGACCGTGGGCGTGGCGAGAGAGGCATTCGCCACGGGCGCAAACGACCTAGGGGCGCAAAATGTGAAATATGATATATGTATTCCATTTTAAATCAAGATTGACAACAAGCTCTATATTTCAAAGTGGCGAATTTAACAGTTTACAAAATTGAGAAACACGTAGTTAACGAACACTACCAAAACTGAACAAAATCCTAGAAAATTATACATGACGAGAAACACGACTCGCGGTGCATTGTCGATAACCTTAAAATATGGGAGTTTATTGTCAATATAAAAGGTTCTTCAAAATAAAGGGTTTTCCAAAAAGAAGTGTTATTTTGAATAGCCCGCTATTTCGGTAGATATCACGTATGAAGCTGTAATTTTTTGACATTTGACAAGTAGAAACTACGTCATTGATAAAAATGGAACTATACACGCTTCAAGAACGTATTGAAATCATTAAAATTCACTTTAAAAATGGTGGAAAATGTGGGTCGTCGGAAGCACCTTGTCGGACCGCAATGAAGAAATTGGTGGAAAAAGTCGAGTTCTTGGGACAAGTTAGTGATGTGAAGAATAAAACCCGTACACGTCGCTCGAGAACAGCCGAAAATATTGCTGCTGCCGCCGAAAGTGTTAAAGAAAACCCAGATTTGTCCATTTCTCGTCGTTCTTGGAATAAGGCATACCACAAACGCCATTACACCGTATTTTGCATAAAGATTTGGGTCTTATGGCTTATAAAGTTCAGTTAACACAAGAACTCAAGCCGGCCGATCATCAACAACGACGTGTCTTTGCTGATTGGGTCGTTGAAATGCATGAAAATGATCCAGAATTCCGTCGAAAAATCATCTTGAGTGATGAGGCCCATTTCCTCCTCGGTGGCTTCGTCAACAAGCAAAATTGTCGCATCTGGGGCTTGGAAAACCCAAGAGTTATTGTTGAAAAGCCTCTCTATCCTCAACGTGTGACTGTTTGGTGCGGTTCATGGGCGGAGTCATTGGACCTTACTTTTCGGAAAATGAGGCTGGAGCAACAGTTACGGTAAATGGATTGCCCTATCGAGAGACGATCAATGATTTTTTATGGCCGGAATTGGATAGTACTGATCTGGACAACGTTTACATTCAACAAGACGGCGTTACGTGCCCCACAAGCAACGAAACCATTGTTCTTTTGCGGGAAAAGTTTCCGAACCGTGTTATCTCTCGAAGAGGTGATTACAATTGGCCACCGCGATCTTGTGATTTAACACCTTGCGATTTCGTGAAAGAGAAGGTCTACGCCAATAGCCCAGCGTCGATTCAAACCTCAAAGATGGAATTCATGAGGCTATCGTGGACATAGGCAGCCACTTTGCGATTTGGTTATGGAAAATTTCATTAAAAGGATATGGTCCTGTAAGCGTGGTCGTGGTGGTCATTTGCTTTATGTTATTTTTCACTATTAACGGCATAGCTTCTTCTTCATAATGAAATAAACATTCGATCATTTTATTGAAAAATGGCTTTTTTCTTTTAATGTCAAAATAACACCTTTTATTGGAAAACCCCTTATCAGCAGTATATGTCAATTATAAAATCATATATTTATTGAAAAATAAATTTCTTCAAGGGCGCATTTTGAAAGTTTGCCACAGGCGCTAGAATCCTAGTTCCGGCTCTGGAAAAATGTCAAAGCTTTGTCGGTTGGTTTAAAAGTTTACAGTTCCCTCAGTTTTTATTATTTATTATATTATATTAATGATTCAGTTTTAAGTTTTTCTCATTACGGCTGCTTACGAAAATTACGAGAAATATGACATGCTTGTTTGTGATCTAGATATTATGTTAACATTATTTTCGATTTCTAACGAAATCTTGACATTTATTTTTCGTTTTTAATAAACAGTCATAGCCTACTTCTTAGTTATTGACAATTGAATTACAAAATCTTGCATTCTGAGCTTGGTTTTGAAAATAAATGCATAAAATAATAAGTTTTTGAAAGGCTGAGATTGTGCTTAATAAGAATAAAGAATAATATACAGGGTGTCCAATTTAAAAAATATGTTTGCTCAATAACTCAAAAACGGAAAGTTTAATTGAAAAACTGACTACGCCATTGGATTCTACGGAAAAAAATCTATAGGAATGCGTTTCAACCATTTCTCCAAGTTTGAGCACAACTGAGATACGGGGGGTGATTAAAAAGTGATACTTTTCATTTTAGCCCTGTATAGCAAAAACTAAGAGGGCTATGCAAAACTGATTGCGCCATCTTTAGTTTCATAAAAAAGTAGCACACTGTCGCGAAAACCGCATCCCGCTAACGTTAAAAATAACAGAGGTATCCCGTAAAAGTGCCCAAAATGGGATACCCTGTACACCCATATTTGTTAGTTCGAGTACTTTAGAATACTGAAAAAAATACCAATTTAAAGAATATAATATTAAAGCTGAATCTATGAAGCATAAGACTGCAGTAAATAATTATTCATTATTGACTAGGATCAATGGGTATTATTATGGCCTAGCAAGCAGACGTGGTGGATTAGTCAATAGTCGTGGATAAAATAAATTACACTGGTCAACAAAATTAAACTTTTTTTGTCAACAGTAAAAACACAAGAGCTTTTTTTTATCGGATAAATTTCTCTTTGCAACGAAACAGTTTTGCTAATCACTAATTTTACGAGAAAAACTGACATGATAAAATCGCGACACCGAAGGTGGAGCGATTTTATCTGATGTCAGTTTTTCGAGCAAATTTAGTGATTGGCAAAACATTGAGTTGAAGAGAAATTTATCTGATAAAAGAAAAGCACGAGTGTTTTTTGGCAAGATAAATTAACGACAGAATATATGGATGAACAACAACAATAATTAAAACGATTCATCTTTTGGGTTCTTATATCAACAAAGTTAAATAATTACCACACCGATTCAAAATAAAAGCACTATATGTTCAAAATTCAAAAATCTGACAGACTAATTGACATATTGAGGAAGAGAAGTTTTTATCCGATAAAAAAGGATGCACCTTTTTTATCGATGTCAAAGTGACAATAACATTTCCAGGTCTATGATATTTAATATTGAAGTTAATTTATCACATCAAAACTTATATCAAATTTTGAATATACTTAGTGTCAGTTGCAGGAACGTCCATTAAAATTTAAAGGTCCATTAAACTCTTAATCCTCCATTAATACAAGGAACTAATGGAGGATTAAGGGTTTAATGGAACTTTAAATTTTAATGGTCGTTCCTGCAACTGAGCATTAGGCAAACAAAACATAATTATGTGAATGCAAAAATTGACACGTCAGGTTTCCTTGTGACATCAAAACATATTTGTATAAAAAGTACAAACATCAGCTAGATTATGTTAATTTATTTGCTTATTTAGAATTAATGCGTAAGATTTTCACTTGTTTGAGTCTCCATCGATTATCTGCTAGCATTCCTGGACTCAATCTTCTTTGATAGCGCTCTTGCATTAAGGAAATGTCCTGATGGAACCTCTCGCCTTGTTCGTCACTTACAGCGCCCAAATTAGCGGGAGATAAATCCAGATGAGAGTCCAGCATAATATGTAGTTTTGAGGACATATAACACCCCAGAGCATATGACATTTGAAGTTCAGTTATTAAATCTTTGTAGTTTTCAGATGTATGGTTCCCTATAAAATTTTGGACAACGTTCACGATATCCAGGCGAGTTTTCCTGATCGTTCAATTTTTCCTCAAAGCTCTGATCCTGTATCAGTTGTCGTATTTGTGAACTTACGAATATCCCCTCTTTAATTTTAGCCTCGCTGAGTTAAGGGAATTTCTCTTTCAGATATGCAAATTCATTGCCATCCTTAGGCATAGGGGAGAGGCAGGCAAGATGCCATACAATCTTTTGAAAATCGATATCTCTTATGAGGAAAAAAATAGAGCACAGCATTAGTTGAATCTCTAGTCAATCAAGTTAGCTATCAATTTTTGAAGAAAGATATGAATAAAAAAAATTATAGACAAAAAAAATCGCGATAATCTGTAACATCCGAAAACCATTTTGCCTCACAGCGTCGGGCAAGATGGCATATCATATATTAATATATATTTTGTAGTGAAAAAAACAAAATTCCAATAAATAACATATCATTCAAGAAATAGAAATTTATTTATATTCATATAAATAAAAAAAACATATTCATATAAATAAAAAAAGGTACATTGAATGTTTTACTGGCAAGGGCCTATCCCATTTGTTTTTTCTTACTGCTTCCAAAGCTCTTAACATATTATTCTCATCCCACTCTCCTCTGTTGGTTTTCCTTCGATAATTGAAGACCATCTGAAAAATATTTTATTGTTAATAAAAAGTACCATGCCATTTTACCCAGCCTCTATGTATGTCAACTTGCCCTAACCACGTGTCAAAAAAACGAATATTAAATCAACGTTTTTGTGACATCTTTTTGTCAAGGTAAATACATGAAAAGGATCACAATAAAGGTACAATTCTACTAGGATATAAAAAAGTTGGTGAAATGATCTGTACTTACAGTAATATAGACGAAAAAGAGAGCTTACGTCGAAGTTGTACACGTTCATACCACTTTTTCACGACTAAGTCATCAACTACCGTAACGGATCCCTTGAAACAACGTTCGTACACTGTTGCCAACTAATTCGAACATTTGCACTGAGTTCTAGGATTCCACTCGCAGTGGATTCTTCAGTAAATATGGTATGCCATTTGGCCCTACTATGCCATCTTGCCTGCCTTTCCCCTAGCCTAGCTATTTTTCATAAGACCGAACTTTTTGTGCGACAATGGTAAAAGAATGTCAGCGGGGTTTACTAAAGGATCATTTTCAACATTTTTACGTCCAGGGATTAGTATTTTTGGCTTGGGTCACACTTTTTTGAATAGTGATGATTCCAAGGCAATTGAATGCAATAGCTATACAATCCTCGAAATGAAGTTATTCAAAATAAGACACGCATATGAGGCAGAAATGAATATGTAGCTGTCACAAGAAATCTGGACGTGATTAAATCAAAATGATTGTATATTGTCAATGGGGGTACCTCAATTATGAACAAAAATCATCACAAAGTTCGTGTTACAAAAAAGTGTTTTTCTGTGTTATTTGACCATGCTTACCACTACAGCGTCGAAAACTCTCTCAGCGAACTCCTCATTCTTCATTCGCTTTTCCAACGGGTAAGTGTAATCGTTCAACCAATCCAACAAAGGTTTATCATATCCCAATCCACAGTTCGGATACTGTACTGCGTGAATGTGGGTATCTATGAATCCAGGTATAAGAAGTTGAGAGCTCTTCAGTTTGGTTTCGTTATATTTGTTTATCATTAAATTCGATTTTGTAGTTTCTAGGTGATCATCAGGACCGATTGCAACGATCTGAATAATAAAAATATGATTTGAATATACCTAGACAAACTGCTGAAAGGAAATTCTGAATCTGATTGTAATAGAAAGGAAATTAAATTTTTGAAAAAAAAAACAGGGAAGTGGGTAGGAAATATTAGTTCCAACAATAAAATATTAAAGCTAAATTCATGAACCATCTGACAGCAGTTTATAATGACTCATTATTCACTAGTAATTAATGGGTATCATTATGGCCGAGCCAATAGACGTATAATGAGTAGATTCTTTAATAGGCGTGGATAATAATATATTATGCAACGAGCGTATAATGACAGCTATTTTTCGCGAGGTGAAGTTTAGGCTACTAGTTGTAGGCCAGCGGCCTAAATCACCGAGTGAATAACAACCATTATACGCGAGTAGCATACTACGAGTATACTATATCCACGACTACTGAATATATTTCTTGAATTTTCTAACATTTGAGAACTGACAGAACCCTTTCAGTACAAGTGTGGAAAAAGTCAAGTTGACATCTGAAAATTTTTTTCGAGAACTTGCCATTGTATATTTTGTAATAAAAGTAGATTTGGCCCTTGATTGAAAAGGTATTCCCATATTTGTTAGTTGGGGAACTACTGAATACTGAAAAAATATCAGTTTTATGAATATGATATTTAAGCATTTAAATCAAGAAAGCATCTGACAGCAGTGAATAATGACTCGTTATTCACTAGTGATTAATGGTTATTATTATAGCCCAACAAACAGAAGTATAATGGGTAGATTATACAAGTTTCGTGGATAAGATAAATTCATCAGATACCTATTAGAGACTGTTTTCTGCTGAAAAAAACTAGAGTTTTGTTAGTACAGTGGTCCTGTAGTAAGTGTAAAAAATTTGCGACCTATGCAAGTGAACACCAAAAGTACACAAATAATAGATGGTTTTATTCTCAGGAGATTTGCAGAAACCAATTATCAATGATGGATTATATAGACCATCAACTGAAATCGAACATTTCAATTTTTCATTATACAGGGTGAAATGTCTAAATGTGTCTTCCATGTCGAGCTGACTCCATAGAAATTGGCAGTAAAAATGCTGAATATTTAATTTCGAAGCTGCTAAAGCATCGATTATAATGAAATGAAGGTATCGTAGGGAAGTGAACAAATAAATAAGATCTCTTATAACTTCGTCGACGTTTCGGTTATAATGTGTTATAATGTTGTGATTGACTAATATGTTCCATATTACAGTGAATAAAAACTGTAACACTATAAAAGACACCATCTTATTCAAGGAGTATGAAGCTGAACACCGCATGATACTGAAAGAAATTTCTGCCGTAAAGGAGAAACACTCACTTATTTATCTACCACCAGTCAATTATGTGAGCAGAAAACTAATATTTCAACCAACATTTTACAATGCACTGAACGATCTTCATAGAAAAATTCCACTCAATTCAATGTGAATAGTTATTTAATCAACTAGTTTATTAATGATCAATAGTCAAGATATTTTAACGAGTAAGCGGAGCGAGCGCTTTTATAGTTTGAGACCGTTAATCACTAGAATTATAAATGAGTTGATTAGATTTTCCATCGACCTCATTTCGAATAGAGTATGAATTCTTGATTGAAATACAATCTCATTTTGCAGGAGATAACCATTTGACATTACTCGCAATGTTCTGAATACTCTATTTTGAGGTTGACGGAAAAAGAAAATAATGTATAATTCTCCTATATAAGACTCATTCTTCATTCTTTCATTCAAAATGTTGCCACTTTGCGGCTCGTTTTTGAATTTGGAATAGCATAAGAAGCTCAGAAGAATAACTGGTGGAATCCAAATGAATGTAACCCATAGGTGATATCTGGACACGCCACGTCAATTACCTAACCATGTGGACAATTTTTTTCAGAATGAGGCATTACACGAAATCACTTAACATTCACTGTTAGGTGAAAAGGAAAAATACACTCACCGGCAAAATAATCGATCCACTCAAAAAATCGATTAAGTTTGTTAATTCATAAATATGTTATTTCAAGTCCGATTCGATTACATTTTTTTCAATTATAGGTATGTGGTTTAAAACCACCCCTGGTGTGTTCCAGTTGTTTCACCGTGTGATTTATTATTCCATAATCAAGACACATCTTCTCTTGACAATTCAATTCTTCATTTATAACAATATTTAAATGTTTGTTGAATATACAAGGTTTTCAATAAACATTATATTTCGCTAAGGCTACAACAGTACTTCAACAAATTCAACCTAAAATTCTGACTTTATGAAGATAAACATAATGTGTTTTCCATCCAGACGCGGATAACAGGTGCAATTCGTCTAGGTATGTCCTCATTAAGGTTTTGAATCACTTAAATCAAAACTGAGCTGCTGCAAATTTTCAGGAGTTGGTACGCGAGATTGAATTTTCCTCCCAAGAGCATCCAAACATGCCTAATTGGGTTCAAATCTGTGCTCAGAACAGGCCAGTTGAATTTTGCTAAATACTCCCTGACAATCCTAGCCACATGCGGTTGATGCGGTAGGTCATAAAGCATTAGCACTAAATCGTCTCCAATAAACGGTACATACGGAGCAACATGTCACGCCAAAACTTCTCTTGTTTTATGTTTTCACTTAGGTTTCGGTTTATTTTCATAGCGTTCGGATTTAAGGTTGAATCTGTGGAAGTACTTTCATAGGCATAGCAAAATTGTTGCTCAGAAAACCCGTTATCTTCATCAAAAATTGAGCTATGATTATAAATGAAGAATTAAGTTGTCAGGAAAAGATGCATCTTGATGATGAAATAGATAAACACACGGTGGAATAACTGGAACATACCAGGGGTGGTTTAAAACTTAGGGTAAAAAACAGATTTTATTTTACCCTGTATAAAATGACGTAGGCCGAGTGTTCTTCAAATTCAAAACTGATGATTGATTAAGGATGAACATACCTTCAATTGAAAAAAAAATCAATCGAATCGGACTCGAAGTAACATATTTATGAATTCATCGATTTTTTGAGTGGATCGATTATTTTGGCGGTCAGTGTAGTTACAAATTCGGAACCGATAGGTAAACGAAACAAAAGCCAGGAATGCGTAAATTTTAGAATTATTGAACTTCATATTCTAGACTAAACAGTTGAATTGCGTACAATTCAAATAACACAAATATTCATTGTTTCATTTCGCTCCAACAATAAAAGGTGTTCCTAAAAGTGACGTATCTTGAAAGAAATGCATTCATTGAAACGATTAGCAGTTCGAAACACGTGAATAATCGGCAATAAAATAATTTTTATAACATGCACCGATAAGAAAACGCATTGCTAAGCATATTATTAAGTCATCACGCTAAAACCGAAAGCGTGTATCGATAAATAGGATCCAGAAAATAACATTAAATTAAAAACATCATCATTAGACCGCTTCAAAAAAATCTCTAATCGTGAATGAGTAATCGAACGATGCTTTTCAATAACTTCCGTTAAAGATTATGCATTTTAATCATCGCTAAAGAATGAATGACATGAAAATTGGAAACATCCTCACTATGTGAAATTATAAAAAAGTTTTGACTAACCTTTGCATCGTCAACTATGATGAATCCATTCTCTATTAGCTCGATTTCAGAAGGACCAACACTATGTGCAATATTTCCATGGAATATTTCGAATTTCTTTCCAGATTTCATTATTATTATGACTAGGTTAGGAGTGAAGTAATATTTCTGCCGAATGAAACAGACTTAATAGAGCGTTTTTTCGTCGTAAAGTTATATCAGGCAGCTAGGGAACCTAGGTCAGTGCTGTGGCAAGGAGGTGGGAGATAATCAATATTTGAACCACGCTGTATACTGCTGCACTCAGCTGTTTGCACGTTGCGAACGTCGAACGTCTATGTTTTCCTGGAAATGGCAAGATCAAGGTTAAAAATCTGGGTAACTTTGTTTGATGATATAATTCGCAGATTTTAAAACTGATCGAGACAAGTGTCATGGGAAATTTGGAGCTATGATTATCTATAGTCATAAATGGGACAATTAATCTTATCTATTCACATCTGATATCTCCAAAGAATGAAAAAAAATGAGTACCTACTTATAGGTAACTAAAACGAATTTACAAAATAGCAGTATAAACATTAAATCTGATTTATGCTATCATTTAGAAGTAACTAATGAATCACTGGTTATTGATGAAGGAACATTTATTTATATAAAGGTTTTCCAATAAGAGCTAGATGTTATTTTGATATTCAAATAAAAATGCCATTTTTCAATATAAATGATCGGATGTTTATTTCATTATAAAGAAGAAGCTATGGCGTTAATAGTGAAAAATAACATCTGTCAAATGACCACCACGCTTACAGGACCGTATCCTTTTAATGAAATTTTCCATAACCAAATCGCAAAGTGGCTGACTTATGTCCTCGATAGCCTCACGAATTCCATCTTTGAGGTCTTGAATCGACGCTGGGTTATTGGCGTAGACCTTCTCTTTCACGTGGCCCCAAAGGAAGAAGTCGCAAGGTGTTATATTCTTCGAGAGATCAATGGTTTCGTTGCTTGTGTCGCACGTAGCGCCGTCTTGTTGAAAGTAAACGTTGTCCAGATCAATACTATCCAATTTCGGCCATCAACGTTTGGGTTTTATTCTTCACATCTCTAACTTGTCCCACCAGGTTGAATTTTTCCACCAATTTCTTCATTGCGATCCGACGACAAGGTGCTTCACGACGACTCAAAAATGTCCGAGTTTTACGAAGAGTCTCTGCCAAATTTTCACCATTTTCATAGTGAATTGTAATAATTTCAATGCGTTCTTTAGCGTGTATCGTTTCATTTTTATTAATGACGTAGTTTCTACTTGTCAAATGTCAAAAAAGACAGCTTCAAACATGACATCTACCGAAATAGCAGGATATTCAAAATAACACCTCCAATTGAAAAACCCTTTATTATTAGGACAATTTCCATAGTTTTTGCTTCTTGTAACCAAATTTTAGTGCAGTATTCGCCAGCCGTTGACAGAAAAACACTTTAAACTTGGAACTTTCAGAAAAGCAATTTTTGCCACTCTTCGAAAATGTTGGTCGATTTTGGCATTTCTCAGAAACAATCGTAAAAGACTATGATGATTGAATCAGTCATTTGAACTCTCCTAAGCTTAATTGATCGAGGTTTTTCTTAAGCTAGATAAAGCTAGATGCAGCTCCAAAAAATCAAACATTTATCGAGAATCTAACATGGAAATTTTTTGAATTATTGATCTTGGATTAATTCTGAGCACATACGTGAAAATTAAGGGAATTGCGATTCATCATCGGTGAACAAAATCCAAGGAACCATTCATCTATAGTATATGATACATTCAGAGTAAATAAGCCTTTGGATGTTATCACCTTGTTTGCACAATTTTTTTATGATAGGAAAGCATTCTGGCTTTTTGAGCTCTCGTTTCACTTAAACAAGTGCTATATCGTTTTTTCCAAATGTCTGTTATTTTCGAATTTTAATCGCCTGAGGGCTTTCCTTTAGGATTTTCAGAGTGATTTTCATCTTATGCCAGATACATCATTGTTCGATAAGTCTTGAACTAATTGACCGAATGATTTCAAATTTGGAAGTTTAATTTCCTCTCGCGATCACCATCTTTCAATATTCCCTGAATACTTCTCCTATTATCGTGAATATTAACTCTCATGAGTTAAATTTCATAGTTCTATAAACCTTCTCTTGAACTTATCGGTAAAATACTTTCGAAGCAGTTCTGTCACCTTTTCCGACTATCCTCCATTAGTTTTCATCCAAACGAAAAAACAGAAGCAAACTACGAAAGTTCTAGACTTTCTACATTTCCAATATTTCCATTAGGTATTATGGTATTTTTTCATTTTGATGAGAGAAATTTGATTTCAAGAAAATTCGTGGGATAGTTATCAATAATAATTGTCCCTGAAAAAATTTTTTTCAGCTTGATTGATAATTCATTTGCCATTTTCAGTAAATCAAACATCGTTCGCAATTCCAGTGATTTTTTACTTACCGACTGTGAACAGTTACCAACCATCAAGAAGAAATTTTCCATGAATGTTTAATTATATTGTGCGATTTCCATTACCTCCCACGTTTCCAAAAATGAGACAATAACAGAATTCCAATGAAACATAAATCATAATATTTATTAGGAAATAAGACACACTTATCGTATTAATCATATACTTAGACAATCGATTTCGGCTCTAGGCCATCATCAGGTCTAAGTATATGATTAATACGATAAGTCTTATTTTCCTAATCAATAGTCTACCAGACACACTCATGGAGTTTTTCGTTAAGAAAGTTAAAATCATAATATTCTGTTTCAAGTTTGTACAACTTCACCCTGAATTCTATATGTATATTCACTTGTTCTCGATTGAATTATTGAGATTAATTATGTTACATGAGGATTTCATATTGAAATAATGATTTATATGTTTTCAAGCCAATTAAAATATGAGAATAATTCATTCTTCAAATGTGATATTACCTACTTATCACCTGTATGCTGATGCCAAGCAAAGTTTCTGATATTCATGTTTACGTGCAGGGTGATCAAAAATCCTCGATAAGCACAAGATTTATACATTGTTAACATTTCAAGAGTGAGTACCTACAAGTTTCTTTAAATAATTCAAAATTATAACCTAACCTAACCTAACCTAGACACAATGCAAAGATTAGGAGAAAGAATTTAATCTATCTGTTTCGATAATTATGGAAATCAATTCAAATATGTGAATACTACAGAGTAAATTCAAAGTAGAAAATTCAAGAGAAGCCCTGAGCAGGAGCTTTTGAGCGCTCGTTCTTTGATGGAGCAAT
Source organism: Propylea japonica (assembly GCA_013421045.1). Classification (NCBI taxonomy): domain Eukaryota; kingdom Metazoa; phylum Arthropoda; class Insecta; order Coleoptera; family Coccinellidae; genus Propylea; species Propylea japonica. Next base: position 7,642 of record JACDNR010000258.1, on the reverse strand, counting down.
AAGACTATTACCTCAGAATTTTAAATGGAATTTCAGATTGATACCAAATATATAAATTCAGAAACTCAGCACAATCGAAATTATATTCTGGAAATTATTCAAAAAATGAAATATATAAAAAATAAATGATCACAAAAATTAATTTCTATGATTCTCATAATGCGATCCTCTTGAAATTTTGCATGAAGATTCAGTATATCAGTTTTGGTCTTCAGAATAAATTTCATTTGAATCGGTTAACCTGTTATGGAAATATAGGGATTCTCCTTTTCAATACTCCAATTAAATTTTCCATGGTTCTGTTGATACAATGACCACAAAATTTTGCATGAGGATTAAGTATAACAGTTTTCATTCACAAAAAAAATTCACTTGATTTGGATATCCTGTTATAGAAATATACAGATTCTTTTTTTCAATATTCCAATTGAATTTTCTATGGTTCTGTTTATAATATGGCCACGAAATTTTGGACGAACATTCAGTATATTAATCCTCATTCATGAAAGATATTTCATCCGAATCGGATATCTTTTTATGGAAATATGAAGTTTCTTTTTTTCAATATTCCAATTGAATTTTCTATGGTTCTGTTTACACTATGGCCACAAAATTTTGTATGAAGGTTATTCTGACCATGTCATTTTGATGGGTTTCGTTTTGTCTGAGATATTGAGAAACAAAATTTAGAATAACCATATTTTATGGAACACCCTGTACGATTTAGCTGGTTACCGAACTCAACCGAGCCATTTGGGAACCGAACTCACCCTGAAAATTTCAAGTCTCTAGGACAATCCCTCCGAAAGATATTGTGCTAACGGACGGCCGAAAGGCCCCACGGACAGAATTGAATTTGACTACGAATTCGTTATCAGGGAGTCTAACCCTATTGTTTGATACCATTTTTTGCTTAAAACTCGAAAATAACATACATTTGGACAAAACGATATAGCACTCGTTTAAGGAGAACGAGCGCTCAAAAAGTAGTTTCTTTACTGTTCATGTTTTGGTTTAATAATATTATAATAAGGACCCCGCACATTTTGTATGAGAATTGGCTCCAGGTGGATTTGGCTGAAAATTTGATATGATGTTCTACTAATCCTTCTGATCAAATGTCTCCACAGTCACGAAGCTGAAAAATGCATACTTCTAGGAGTTTTTAGCGATTTTTTGTATCCATTATGGCTTACGTAGGGTAAATGTGTATAAGAGTACCTACTCATGTGCATAAGAGTACGCAACATTGTTTTTTCAATAAACCGCCACCTGTTTTTGATTCTGAAAAGCGTATTTCAATCCGAATGCTATATAATGATACAGACAAGATCGAAATCTGCAATTGCGATCGTCGATTGAAAGAAAATAGGTTAGAAGTTTTCGTTGCCGCGCACTGTAATTTTCACCGTTCAAAGTTTTGTGTTTCTACAAGTAAAAACTAGCGCTTTGGCCTTGTAAATATTAAATTATGTCACAATATGTTTCACTTCGTTTCAATTCATATGAAAACAGTAGCAAAATATATTTTTGTCATAATTGAAGCCGAAAGTATCGAAATTCATGAATGTGGATAAGAGTACGCAAAATTATCTGTATAAGAGTACGCAGTGGAAGACTATATTATTATGTGTTCCCAGTGTGAATAGTGGTGGCATTAGGCTTGCACATTAGTATTTTATGCAACGAGCGTATAATGCTTGTTACTATTCACAAGGTGAAGTTTAGGCTAGGAGCGGCAGGCGAGTGGCATAAATATCATCGAGTGAATAATAGCGATTATACGCGAGTAGAATGTTATTCTTATATACTACTCGCGTATGCTTCTTCTATTACTAGTGTGGCAAAAGTCGAGTTGACATGATTAATACTTTTATCAACTTGTCAGTGTTCATTTTGTAATAAAAGTTGATTATATTCAAAGATTTTGCCCTCGATGGGAAAACACTGTAGAAATATCAGTTTTAACAATATAATATCATAGCTCAATCCAAGAAGCATCTGACAGCAGTGAATAATGACATATTATCCACTAGTGATTAATGGGTATTATTATGACTGAATAAATAGACATTATGTTTAGATTATAAAACAGTCGTGAATAAATTATGTTATAGGAAAAGTCATGTGCTCCAACGAAGAATAGTATTTTTTTCATCAGATTTTCCGCTAATACTTCGTTGAGTCATATGAGGTGAAGGAGAGTTTCATTTTATGTAATTATTAAGTTGTCATAATAACTTCCCTAGTCCACTTAGTACGTATTAGATGTTATGTTTTAAAAGAAAAAGTTGAATAAATGGAAATGTTTTGGTTCGCTTCTAATCGTTTTTCATCCAGAAATGAGTGTTATATTGAATTATAATAATATGCGTACTCTTATGCACAAGTGTGCATAAGAGTACGCACTCGAATAGGTCCGGGAAAAGTTGAATAATTTATTTGTATATGTTTTTCAGATGTAAAATGTCATTGAAATATAATCTTCAATGTTCAAAGAAGACGGAAAAACAAGAAAAAGAGTCCTTGCATTGAAAATCGAAAAGATATTGAACTTGAATCACTAAGTGCGTACTCTTATACACATTCACCCTATTACCGTTCACACAGAAATGTTTGACAGCTGAAATTTGATATGATGTACTACTAATCCTTCTGATCAAATGTCTCCACAGTCACGAAGCTGAAAAATGCATACTTCTAGGAGTTTTTAGCGATTTTTCGTATCCATTATAGCTTACGTATTACCGTTCACACAGAAATGTTTGAAAATATTTCGAATTGACAGAATCTGCTTTCAATAATGATCACGAAATATTCTCAAACATTTCAGTGTGAACGGTAATACGTAAGCCATAATGGTAACAAAAAATCGCTAAAAACTCTTAGAAGTATGCATTTTTCAGCTTCGTGACTGAAGAGACATTTGATCAGAAGGATTAGTAGAACATCATATCAAATTTTCAGCCAAATCCACCTGGAGCCAATTCCCATACAAAATGTGCGGGGTCCTTTTCATACCAAGATAGTTCCAAGAACAATTTCCGCATATACAGAAACCACATCTTTAAGGCAATCCTAACAATACCATAATCCAGTTCCAATGTCAGTTGAACATCGAGTGAAGCAGATGCATTCTGAAAGGTCATCGAGACCATAAATAGTCAACATTATAACGAAGTATTACTGAAAGGTCACAATCGTACAACTCAGGAAGAATTTTTGTTGGTAAACAACAACAAAAATTCTACAACCTCAGAATGCACCTACTATTACCATCCTATTAAACAATTGAACAATAGAATGAGATCGATCTTATGTCTCTGGGTATTCAATGAAATATCTTATGGTCAATAGAAAAGGCTGGTATGATGATAATGATATTCAGTAAATGAGCTTTAGGATTCTTTAGAAAAAATCATAAATAGAAATTTTAGTAAAGATTTTGAAAATTGAAAATCAAGAAAATGTACGTTAAGGAAAAATTCATAATGATCTTTTCACTCTACTACTGAAAAAAAGAATGAACATCTTTGCGTAGCTTATGTTTATAGTTCTTGACTATGTTTAAGATTAAGTTTTGATTTCTACACATTTTCCAATTTTAATCCAGACGTAAAAGTACCTAATTCAGAAAAGCAGACTGAATTTCAGAAGATGGAAATTGTAATTTAGAAATGTGAGTTGATATTCGGAATGAAAATATTTTATTCATAAGGGTGAAAAATAAATAATTTCGAAAAAATTAATTCTATCGTTCTTATGATGTGCTCCTCTGGAAATATATCAATCTTCATTCGAAAAATGAATTTTACTCGAATCGGATATTTCGTTATGGAAATATAACGATTCTTTTTTTCGATATTTCAATTGATTTCTTTATGGTTATGTTAACACTATGGCTTCAAAATTTTGCAAGAGGCTTATTATGGGCATCTTGCACGTGGCCGCAAAATTTTATTTGGATTTGATTCCTTTTGTCTGAGATATTGAACATTTTGAATGGCCATATTTTATGGAACGCTCCTTTCGAGATTCGTCGTGCTAACAGCCGGCCGGACAGAATTGAATATGACAACGCCGTCCGTTGGCACAATAACTTTCCAATGAACTGTCCTAGGGATTTGAGGTTTTCAGGGTGAGTTCAGTTCCCAAATGCCGCGGTTGAGTTCAAAACCAAATCATACAGGTGTTCCATAAGATATGGTTATTCAAAATTTTCGTTCCTCAATATCTCAGAGAAAACGAAACCAATCTAAATGAAATTTTGGGGCCACATGCAGGATGCTCGTAGTAAGCCTCTCGCAATTTTGTTCTATATTGTTAACAGAACCATAGAAAATTCAATTGGTTGATATTGAAAAGAAGAATTTTTGTATTTCCATAACAAAATATCCGATTCGAGTGAAATTTATTTCGTGAATGAATACTGATATACTGAAAGTTCATGCACAATTTCAAGAGGATCACATCATCTGAACCACATAATTAAATTTTTTTATTATTGATTTTACATATTTAATTTTTTGAATAATTTCAAGAATATAATTCTGATCTTGCTGAGATTTTGAATTCATATGCTCAGCATGAACCTCAAGTCCTATATACAAAATTTTGATGTGATGGCATCATTATTGCTTCACCAATCAATGAACGAGCGCTCAAAAGCAAAAGGATTTTTCTTGAATGTTTTCAATTATTGAACTTTGATTTTCTGAATTACAACTGTAAAAAGTGAGATGCAAAAAGAAAGTGTGGCCATTACAGATGAACTTGAAGTATGTTCTAAATACTGTCACAATTTTTAGTTTAAATATCTAACAAATTTTCTTGAGTTTAAATGACTAGAATTTCTGTTTATTTCAAATACGATGACAATTTCCCCAATAAAACAGATCAGATAATCTGAAAATATACACGGTGTCCCGAAAAATGTGGGAAATCTCTCGGATTAAGATAGAACATAAAAAATGAAGATGACAAGTTCCCATAATTTTTTCCTAGCGGCCCTCCCTACGAAGATACGACGCCACTGGAAATTTAGTGGAATAAGTTTCAAATTACTCGATATAATTTGATTAAAATTTGACATGATTAATAGTATTAAGGACCTCTTAAATCACCGTACTCAAATTTCAATCAGCTTGTTCAGTTTACCAGGGGCGGACTGGGTTGTACATTTTGATGCTTTAACACCCTGTATGATAAGACGCTAAAAAAACAAATTTGGATACCTTGAACATTAAGCTAAAGAAAAGGTACTCTTGTTCAGTGTCGATAAAATGAACCGTTTCGAAAAAAAAAATAATGGAAGAAGTAAGTAATTGAAATTTATTCCACTAAAATGAATTTCCTGTAGCGCCATTTAGGTGGTCGTTTTTTGGTACGGAGGGCCTCTAGGAAAAAAATGATGGGAACTTGTCAAATGACAAGTTCCGGAAAATGGAGGAAACATAAAAATTATTTTTTATGTTCTATCTGAATCCGAGAGATTTCCCACATTTCCGGGGTATATTTTATTTGGTTCTGAATTCATATCTTTGAGAACCATCAATTCGAAAAAATGTGAATTGCCTCGTGGTATCTTGCTGGAATAATTCTTCTATTTTTATTGCGTTTGGCAGGAAGGTCATCTACATATGCTTTGAACATATGTCACAAGATAAAAATTCACATTCACATTTTTCGTAACCCGCATATGACTATCTAATAAACGGAATTTGCCGTTCAACTGAAATCAGTTTATATCGTGATATTTCCAGTTCAAAGTGAACAAAGCAATCTTTGTTATATCCAGTATTATTTCTATGGAAAAAACCGAAAGAATAATGTGTCACACCGAATGAAAATAAAACATCAACAAAGTCGAATTCTTCAAAGGCCGATAAGCTCTCAATGTTGATATTTGTATAATAATTCATGTATACCTAATATGAATAAGGTATGCCGATAAAATAAAATCAAGAGGAAAGGTTATCATTTATAATGTTTAATTGTTGGAACAATTTGAAAAGACAAATGATGAATTTGAGATTTCCGTGAATAGGATGCTGATTCCTAATATTGATAAGTAGGTAGGTAGCTTCCCTTAACAAATTTTCAAGAACGACGAGAGTTTCGAAAAAATCGTTTTTCGAGTACCATATTAACATTAGACACTTTACTACTGATAATCAGTGCTTTATAAAATATGATAAAACGCCTGATCAATTGAAAAATTCAATTACTGCAGTGAAATCTCTTTTTGCATCGGTGAAATAAACTATTCGGTGTTACTCTTCCAGACGAAAAGTGCCCATAAAACAATCTCCATGTTACAAAATGGCGAATACGTTATGCCATTTGTAACCGTATAAAGGTTGACTGCGTTAGATAGACCCAGTTGTTGAGGATTCGAATTTATTTGTTTTCTAAATTATGACGCTATTATTATTTTTTGTTTTATCAGTTGATGGCATCGACTGATCTGATCGTTAGCCATATTATTATTATTATAAACTTTTAAACGGAAGGAACTAGACACATGACATTTTCGGGATAGGTGCTGGATCGCAATTCATCGGTTATATTAGGGGAGACCAAGTGGGGATTTCGGAATTTACTTAAGCGCTGTAGATTGATATACAGGGAGATACATTGTACCTGGTACTTTCACTAAATATGAGCCCTATGTATAGGATGTCTGTAAACCAATCCGAGGGACTATGGGAGATGTTTCCTCTATGAAAATAAGCAGGGGCAGTTCATATGATTTTTTTTCGTAATCGACCCCCCTTGCAAAATACAGCCTTTTGAAGGCGATGACGAGTTGACAGTTTTTAATTTTTTTACGGCTTTTTGAAAACAATGAGTCATAAAACTAGATATACATAATATGAAGCAATAAGTAGATGTTACTCACACAAATGTTTTATATCTCATAACTTGGGGTCGACAATGACAACCTCCTATGATTTTCGTTCAAAAATTCTCTCATGGTTACCCATTCATTTCTGGAGAAAAAAGTCTCCTGAAGAATTTCGATACAGTCGATACTCGGAAAAAATAAAAACTTACAAGCAGTTATGATCACTGTCACTGTTCATTCCATTCCATCGTATAAGTGTTCCATAGAATGAATATTCTTAGATATTGTATGTCTATGACAGGAGATAAAGATGTTCTATAAATCTTTCTGAAGGTTCAATTACTAATCTCCGGAAGAAAATTACATCCGTAATATTTTAATTTTACAAATTACACCAATTTTGAGCATAAACAATATCTTAGAATATTCATTCTATGGAACATATTACGATGAAATGGAATGAACAGGAATCATTACTGCTTGTGAGTTTTTATTTTTTCCGAGAAAAGTATCGACTGTATCGAAATTCTTTTTTTCTCCAGAATTGAATGGGAAACCATAAGAAAATTTTATTTTTCGAGAATCTATCCCACGAAAACAATTTTTGAAGGGAAATCATCAAAAGTTGTTATTTTCAACCCCTAATAATAAAGTTATAGGATCAGAAAAAATTGTGTAACATCTACTTAATGAACCATATTATGTATAATTTTATTACTCGGAGTTTTTAGGACTCCTAAAAAAATTAAAAACTGTTAACTCTTCATCGCCTTTCAAAGGCTGTATCTTGGAAGG